>CM018041.1:22412958-22467958 GCA_008638375.1 Nyssa sinensis | reverse complement strand
AACAAGCGATCTAATTAACCCTAACTACTAAACAACCCAAGACAAGAGCTAAAGATTTAATCTAGTAACAGCCTTAAAAATTAGAGTGATTGATGAAGCTAAACAACACAAGCACAAGCGGTTGCATTTAATTTAGTTCGAACGTTCTTCCTAAGATCTAATAATTTCTGACGCAGCAAATCATTAAACCTTAGTTGCTTCGCAAATTAGAGGGATCAAACAATTACGAATTTGATATCTAATCTAGCAGTAGATTGTAACGAATAATAAACTGGTAGGCCTCCTAGTAATTAAACGAGACAATCATGAAAGTAAGCACAGAAGAACATCCAATACTCAAAGCATAAATTGAACAATAAAAATAAATTAGATCTCACAGTTTAATTAATTTCGAGGCTTCCGTTTCCTTCGATCAATTATAAAGTTTAGCCACGCATGGCCATGAAAACTTGAAGAAGAAAATTAGAGAAGAAGGGAGAGAGAGAGAGAAAGAGAGAGAGAGAGAGAGAGAGAGGTGTACGTGTGTGACAGCTGCTCTTCCAAAACCTAATTAAAAATAAAATAATGTCCTAATATAACTAGAAAAGTGGTGTTTCAGCTAGAATTTTCGCGCACCAAGGAACTTTCCAAAAATAAATAGCGTCGGGCCCGCATATTAGAATTTCACGCAGCCAAAAATGTCAGCAGTGCAAGTGTAGAAAATTAAATCCCGATTTTGAACTTGATGTAGCTCGAATCTCACAAAACATAAAACATGAAAGTTGTAGAACTGTTTCTTGGCTTTCCATAGCATCTTGAATCATCTCAATCTGAGCTCGGATGCGAGAGTTATACCTAGATTACGAAACAATGTCGAAATTGTCCAAAAATCGCCCAATTAGCGTTTTTTGCACTTAACGCCTCCTTTTGCATCCTAAATCAAAATACAAGAATAAGGAGTACATTTAGGCACCAAATAAGTATAAAAGACTAAATATTAAAGAGAGAAATATGACATTTTACTATTCTCATCAAAATTCTTCCTCTCTTGTTCTTGGGTTCAAGACCTTGAGCCAACACTTTTTGGCCTATTTTTCTTCTTTTTTTTTATTTGCCTTCAGTTAGGGTATTGCTACTTTAATCCCATTTTCTTATAGCATTAATTTTCTTTCTTACTCATGCACTTGTATTATTTTGTAGCTTTTATTGTCTTGATTTAACTTTCCATAATCAATATTTTGCTTCTTAAGTCTTTAATATTAAATTAGTGACTAAATTCTCGATAACCGGATCAAGATGTTACAACAAGTATACACATCAACACATCAGGACATTGTCCTAATCCCAATCCTCATTCCACTACAAAGAGATACTATATGTGTCTTTCATAATGTTTGTCAATTGTCTTACATATTTCCTGTTCTATTTCTGGGACCATCTTGGCCCGAAGCACTAAGGCATTGTATCAAGTCTTATAGTTCTCTATATCCAATTACTCATTAGCCTACACCTTGAGTACCTGTTTACCCAAACGGATATCAAAAACATGTTCCTGGGTGTCAAAAACCTTAAGGAAGTCCTATCGTATTGTTTCTAAGTCATTTGACTGTCTTTTAAATCCATAAGAGTACTTTCGTAATTTATCGAACAAGTTACTAGACCACTGAGACGCCATCTCTCAAAACCAACCTTGGAATCGGATCCTAAAAGGTCCTACAATCCTAAAGATGTCTTCTTTATATTTTATCAAGGCTTTTAAGTTTCTGTTCCACATCTATGGGCATTTTAGTAATTTCACATTTTTATGTGGGACTACCCCGAGTCTTTATTTCATTGTTCTGAATATCATATTTGAGTCCTTAGCATAAAAAAAATTGAAAACCCCTCTTCCAGATTTTAATTTGACTTTTAATTACTTAATATAGGTCTAGGGCTATAATCATCATTTTTTCACTTTATGTGGGACCATCATTAGGTCCCAATTCATTCAATCTGATGATATAATTGAATACCGAGCATCCAACAACTTTGGAATAGCCCTTTCCAAATTTTAATTAGCCTTTAAGTTTCTTAAACTATTATTAGGGGTATTTTTATAATTTTTCATATTCATGTGGAACCACCTCGGGTCTCGAAATGTCCATACCGACTCCGTCCATTGAGTTCGGAATACCCAAAAATCTTAAGAATGACCCATTTTTTTTTTATTTTAATTGGTTTTAATTTCAATTTTATAAATAAGTGGGCATTTCTATAATTTCTTTAAAATTAGTTCACTGATTTGTAATTAATTCAAACAAGTTAACCCATTTTTAATTTCTTCTAAATCAATTCTCAATATTTGTTGCCAAATAGGCCTTAATCAATTTCAATTTGCATTTTTAGAATAGGGATAACCCTATTCTAGTTCCAATCAATTCTTGGATTTTCAATTTGATTGTAACCAAACAGCTCCTCAGACCTAACCAACCATGGTCCAAACTTGAACTCGAGACCCGAGACCTGACCCAGTCCATGACCCCAGAACCGACCCAGTTGACCCGTTGACCGATCAACGCCACAACTAGTTGCCACCGATGAAGCTTTGGTCACCTTCTCTGACGAGCCTTGCCAGAAATTAGAAAATTTTAGTTTTTCTCCCTTATTTTTCCTACCTATTTTTCATCCGTTTTTTTGTTCCAAACACCCCTATGCATCATATAACATCATTTGAGGTTAGTTTTGTTGATCGAAGGGCCCAAAATCATAGATCTCCGACAAAGATTAGTTTTTTTGGCCAAGGTCTACAACCTGTGTTTTCCCCCACTATTTTTTTCCTATTATCTTCCAATCATCATTACACACCTAATGGTGTTTAGGTAAGGTTTCATGGTTCGAAAATCATTGAACACCCCAAAACTCCAAAACCTTCAAGGTTCAGCTATAGCTTCCCTAAGGTGGACTAGTCACTGTTAGGCACGCATTCCCCCCTCTGAACACTTCAATCTTATTTAGAGACTCTTAAGAATTTCCTCAATGTGCCAAAGAACCGAATGCCACAAGGATCTCAAAGACCCACTTCAAATATATATATAAATATATATATACATACTGTTATATGCATGCTCACAATGACCAACACATATTTATATCCACACGTATGTGCTGCAACTCAGATTTTGAACTAAATTGGAGGTTTAGAAACCCCTACCTCCAAGCGTGTTGCCATGGTTATTTTAGAGAGAGAATTTTCTAAGGAGAGAGGAAAAGCTTGGAAACCATTCATGGTTGTCGGCTACTATCCGAGTCCTTACTCCATTCTTCTTCTTTTCTTCTACTTTTTTGTTCTTCTTCTTCTCTTTTTGGTTCTTTGTGATTCACACTGTGTGTTACAGACACAAACAAGCATAAACACACACTAACATACACACACAGTGTTTCACACACACACACTCACCCTATGTATGTAGAGGCATGGAAAATTGAGAATGAAGTTTTCATTTTGATAATAGGACTGTAGCACCCTTGAGCCGAGACGTGATACGTAAATCGAGATAGGTCGAGTCGAGTAATGTGAAATCCTGAAAATCCGACAGAATGTGGACTATACCTCAACTTAAGAAAAATTAGGTTATGTAATATTAATGATTTAAAATAGCCCGAATATGGTAAGTCATGACAGACTTTAATACTCTCAGGTATAAGGTGGCATATGCTCGAAAAAATAGATAACCCGATCGATTGAGCGACGAGAAGGACAAATGGACCGATACGCATAATTGATTATAAAAAATTATGCGAAAATAAATAAGTCATTAATGGGGAACTAATGTTAGCATAACAAATTCCCGGCTTTATTGGCAAGTTGTAATTTAATATTTTATGAAATAAAATATGAAACTGATACAGCAAAATAATTATGCAAATGATATAAATATGAAATGAATTATTAATGAAGTCCCACAATTAGTAAAATAAATAATGGCGATACCGAGTCCTGGCTTTAAGCTAAATTTACGGGCATCTTATAATGTAATATTTTATGAAATAAAATATTCAATAAATATTAAACAGTGGTGTGTGCATTTATTTATTCATTTATTTAATTATTCAGTAGACTAAAAGTGTGTGATGTATGTGTTAGTCATGGCATGTGTATATGTATGTGTGAATAAATATATATGTATGTGTATGTATAATATGTATGTGTGCGTGTAGCATGTAATATGCATGCATACATGGTGTTGTGTATTACGTGTATATATATATATATATATATATGTACCAAAAAGAGAGAGGAAGAAATTTGTGAAGTGGAAGGAAAAGGAAGAGGAAGGAGGAAGAGAGGTTGCATGTGACCCTAACCCATCCTAGACGCATCAGAGAGGAGTTAGAGACTAACTAAAGGGAGAAAAGGCATCACTGTTGAGGTAAAAGTAGAAACCCACTCATTTCCTCTCTCTAGAATCTCTATATATACTACTTGTTTTGAAGCATGATAAATTAGCTATGAACTATAGGGTCTTGTAGAGTATAATGTTTAGAAATTTTTGCAAAAGAAATTACATGAAATGACCAAGAAATGAAAGAGAAAAACTAGGTTGCAGGTCTAGGGTGAGCCACGGGTCTTGGTGTTTTAGGTGTTAAAGCCTCGTTGAATGATGGGGGATTGTTGGGGCGAGTTGCAGAAAACACTTAAAGTCAAAATGGAGTGAAAACAGTGGAGAAATAACCACCAAAACAGAGGAATACAGTTCACCGGAATTTGGGTTTGCATGGCCGGAAAATGGGTGGGTGTCTCAGGACGATGAGGTTCGGAGTTTAAAAACAGTCCTTATGGAATCCGTAATGCCCTAGGATTGATTTCATGGAAAAAGGGGGAAGTTTGGACTTCGAAAATGGGAAAAACAGTAGGGTGGCACAATTTTCCGGTGACCGGCGTTGGACAGGTCACCGGAGAAGGTGACCGGAAGATCGGGGCATGTGAGGTTGAGGTGTTGGGCCTGTTTGATTTTGGGTTTGGGCCTGTTTTTATTTAAACTAGTTGGGCTTGTTTGGTTTTAAAAATATTGGGCCTAATCTTTAAAAAGAGAATCAAAAAAAAAAAAAATGGGGGAAGAGGAGTGCGCACAGAGGCGCTGGAGACTCGAACCAAGGACGTGTGGATTGGGGAGGTGGCACGCTGCCAACGTGCCACCCATTGCTCACCCAACCTAATTTGCGCAAAATATATATATATATATATATATATTTAACTTTATTTAATTAATTAAATTAAATACCACGAAATAGCCCGGAGTCCAAATTAGACAAGTCATAGGTGTATCTTGACTATCTTGGACCTAATGAGACCAACGGTGAGGTTCGTTTGGCAAGGCGAGGTCCCAAAAATTAGAAGACCCGTAGGAACCTTAAAATTTACCAAAATGCCCCTAATCCAAAGACCAGTCAAACGAACCCCGAATAAAGTAAACAAATAATGAAATTTTATTATTTCAACTATTCCGGACTCAACCGTGGAGTCCAATTTGCAAAAAGAGGTCTCAGGATATAAAAACCCGTAAAAGTGCAAAATGACCGTTTTGCCTTTTTAGCTCGAATGTCCAAATTAAATTCTGCGAAAACCTAAACCGACTTTGTTCGGCGTTCCAGACTCAATCGTAGGGTTTATTTTAGCAAAATAGAAACCCATAAAATAAAGACATAAAATTTGATGAATAGCATCATTCAAGTAGCAAACGGACTGAGTTGTATTTTGTGATTATAAGGACACCGAAAGGCAAGGAGAAGGTGGTCTGACCTTCTACTTCATCACTGTTAGTTCCACTACACAGCGAACACTACTTCTTAGGGTTGAGACCAACCCGTCAGGTATGGTGTAATGTGCTAAGTAAGAAATAGGATTAAGTTAGGAGTAATTGCCATGTTGACTTGATGATTCACATATTTGCTTAACTGTTTGTATGCTTATGTGTTTCTCGTTATCATTTTGAAAGCTTGGTTAAATGATGGATGCGGATCATGATAATACGTATATTCCTCGTGTTAGCATGATGTGTGAATTATATTTTTGAGAATTGTTGAGATTATGGAATGTGTAACTTAAAGCATGTGTTTAAGTGAACTATGTATGCATGTACCCTCGATGGAGGGATTTTGTGATTGGACTGTTATTGTGTAATACATTGTTTAAAGCATATTTCATGTGTGGATAAGATGCCTTATTGAGATTACATTACGGCATAGTGGAATCAGAGCATATTGGCATAGTGTGATTCCTTGGAACATGGTGTGAGTTGAGCATTTGGTACTATGCATACTAGTTACTCAGGCCGTTGGGGAAGGTCCGTAAAGTGAGACATACTGGTTACTCAGGCTGTCGGGGAAGGTCTATAAAGTGAGACATACTGGTTACTAAGGCTGTCGGGGAAGGTCCGTAAAGTGAGTCATGGGTGTGGCATAGCATTTGCATGGGTGTGTCATACATATTGTTCATGTACTGTATTGAAGACATTGGATGACATGTAGAGATAAATGTACACTTGCACATGCCACGCCTTAATTTTGTTTCTTGCATTAGCATTACACTATACCAGCAGTTGAGCTGACCCATTTGTGGGACACCATATTACAGATGACACCCCGGTTACGTGAGACTCGGTGATGCTTTGATGGGAGAAAGTACTTGGAGTGTTTTTGGCCCTTAGGGCATATTTTGAAATGTAAGGGCTTAAGCCCGAATGACATATGAGCGATGTATTTATGGGATGTGTTTTATGCTTTTAGATGTATCGATGAAAAATAGATGCATGTTTAGTAAAGTCTGTTTAGATTATCCTTTATTTTATTTTCTTTCGGCTTCGTTACTGGCACCCCGGATTTGCGAAAATTCGGGGCGTGACAATGTAACACTCACAATCTCTCTAACCCCCATTCCTCATGGTTATTTTACAGCCCTTCAATACATACCATACACGTATATATTCACATAAACACACACCGTGTGTACACATTCACACACAACTTTCAATTTAGAGAGAGACAATCTGAAAAAGGGAGAGAGAATTTAGCGTGAGGGAGAGGGGAAGAAATCAAAAAATGGGAGAAAAAAGAAAAAGAGATAAAATGAGTTGGTAGAATTGTGTGCCATAATGACACATCAAGTGTCAAACTTGGCTCCTTAAGGTGCACCCACACATACATAATCACAACCTTCACCATGTGTGTCCCTTCTAGAAGCTTTCAGTAGCATATTGGAGAAACTTCTCATACTTCTCAAGGTGCCACGTGGCTAGTTGGCCAATTGTGCACGCACACATGTCTAAATTGAAATTGTCTTAGAATCACACCAAAGTTGGTACACTAGTTAATCTCAACGCTCTAATTCCAAATATGTGGTCCATTTTCTAAAATTTTATTATTTAGATTTTCATATTTATCTGCATCTTGTAGACGATTGTGTAGCCTCGAGGCTCACACCAGTTCTGAGTAAATTACCAAAATTCTTTTTTAGTCTTACTGTGTCATATTGATGACTTATCACCTCATTGTATAACTTATCTGACTCATCTTTGATTTATCTCTAGTCTGTCCTTAACCTACGCTAGCAATTTACCGAATTGCCTGTTGATGATTTTTTGGGTCTGTATAGTTATTTAGCCTAAAATAAGCTGGCAATCCTTTGTGTATTCATGTACACCCCAATCCAAAAAGAGGGTGTATTCCTCTCCAACCTCGAGGGAGCGGACTTCTAAAGTCGTGAGAGGTTTGTTTGACACTCATCTCCTAATTTTTCCAACGCCTACGCTCACACTAGGTAAAGAATTAGTACTTTGTAATGGTTAATATTTTATTCATTGTATTATAAATTATTTCCATATATACTAACATTGTTTTCAAGTGCAGGAGGTAAGCAAGAGGAATTTTGGAAGCATGAGCAAGCATAAGGTAAACCCACTACGATAGTTCACAATCTTTTGTGCACTACTAGCACAATATGGTATGAAGTGTTACACTCTTTCAATTCCCTTTTTTGTATTAGATATAGATAAATTTTAATAAACTTTTATTTATATTTTGTGTTCAAATTGCTACAATGAGATGAAAGCGGTGTACCACCAAGCCTGATCGATCTATGATGCATGACTCATTACAACCCTTAGAAAGGTTGGGCTGGGGCGAGTTGTAGAGACTTTATGTAAGTTATTTCCTTTCATCACTTTTAAAATTTTTAATATTTATAATTATTTGTTATAGTGGTAACATAAGTTCACATTTTGTAGGAGATGCTCGAGATACGTGCTCAATCGACCATTGAGGGACAAACTTTGCTAATTGATGATAGATACTCGAGGCTATTCTATGGAGGAGGCATGGATATGTTTGGGGCTTAAGGACTAGTATGCGGCCAATAATGTCCAAGTCCTCAGTCAAGGTTGACACGAAATTTTAGGTGGCCATGCAAAGAACAAAGGAATCAGATAGACACAATGTTGAGCTAGAGCAGAGGCTAGATGAGCTCACAAATCAACATGAGTAGATGAAGGCCCTTATATAGAGTTTTCTCATCCAACAAGGGGTTCTTCTCAGTCTTAGTAAGTTTTAAAAGCACTATGATGACCAAAGTTTTCAAAATGACCCATATTTGGGGTTTGAGTGGCCAAAAGGTTTGATAACGGTCCAACTACCTTGGAAATGCCTTGCACATCTCACAAATGACAAAGTAGAAATGTAGAAACTTATAGCACCAAATTTCAACCCTAGGCTTGCAACTTATGTAAGGAATAGTCATTTTAGAAACATAAGTTTCCAAAAAGACCTAGACTTGAGTTTTTAATAGCCAAAAGACCCAATAATGGTCTAACTACTTTGAAACAACCTTATACACCTCAAAAATGATAAAGCGTACTTATAGAAACTTACAACACCAAATTTTGATTCCTGACTTGTAACTTATTTAAGAAAGAGTCAGTTTAAAAATCTAAGTTTCCAAAATGACACATATTTGGGGTTTTAAGAGGCCAAAAGGTCTAATAACGGTCTAACTACCCTGAAATCACTTTTAAAAATGATGAAATAGACTTGTAAAAACTTACGACATTGAATTCAGATCCCCAACTTCCGCAAGAAAAAGTCATTTTAGAAATCTAAGTTTTCAAAATGACCTAAACTTGGGATTTTGAGAGGCTAAATGGTTTAACAATGGTCTAACTAGTCGTTGTGCATGGTAAAGTGGTACAAACAGAGTATTTGGGTTAATGTATATATAAATATATATATATATGTGTGTGTGTGTGTGTGTGTGTGCGTAGATATGAGAGAGAGAGAGAGAGAGAAAATAAAAAAGGAAAGAGATATTTTCGAATAAAAATATTATTAAAATATAAAGGGTAAATTTATAAATCAGTTAGTTATGTTAACTTCGTTAGTTTAAAAAGTATTACAAAAGTGCAGTGTAATTTCATAAATTAGAGGGGCATGGACGGGTAAAACATAAAGCCAACAAAGTAGTCGCTTTAGGCCTGACTTAAAGAGAAAGTCCCAAGTTTTAGATATTTATAATATAATTAAATTAGAAGTCTAAAGTTATTAAAAGTCTAAATTTACAAGAACACCCTAAAATTTATGTATTTATAGTATAATCAAATTAGAAGTTTAAGATTAATAAAAATCTAACTCTATAAAAAAAGTCCCATAAAAACTCCATAAAACACTTAATTCTATTAATAAAGCTTTATTTATATTATACAATAATTTTTTATTGCTATGTATTTAGATAAAAAAATTATGAAAAAATGTTATTATTAGAGTTTTTTTTTTTTGGTGTGTGATTATTAGAGTTTTATTTAATATAATTATAATTCTCTCTTGTTGAAAAATAATTAAATTTTATATTACAAAAATAAATATAATATATATAAGAATCAAAGTAAAAAACTATATTAATATTGAAAAATTTTATTAAAGTTATTAATTTATCGTTTTTAAGTCTCCAACTATATACAATCAATTTTACAAATAATTAATATTTATAATTATCAAAAACCAAGAAAATGAGTATAATTTATCCTCGTTATTTCCAATCCATCTAATGTAATTCTTGTTTTCGTTTCTTGAAAAAAAAAATAATATGTTTTTGAATTATTCAATAAAGAAAAGTACATGTACTAGGTCATAGTTTAAATAATCAACAATACAGGGACTGCTGTGCAAAAACACTTTACTAAGTAGAAAATATAAATAGAGACGTTGGTTCGTGCTTCGTGGGTGGATTTTACCGCAGGCCCATAACTCTCTCGGTCTCTCCCAAGCGTTTTGTATGCTGAATAGTGTAAACAACGGCATATTCAGTCTCTCTCTCTCTCTCTCTCTCTCTCTCTATTATACATATTTATATATATGTACGCAGCTCCGTTCCAATCTCCTCCTTCAAAACCAATTTTTTTTTTTCAAATGGTTGTTATCTGATCTGATAAACGCTAATATCCTAAAAGTCTTCCAGAACACCACCTCATTCAACTCTAAATTCAAACACACCGATATACATGTAATTCTTGTCTTCTTCAGTCTTCACTAGTTGTACTGACCCTTTGTTTCAAATTGTGTTGTCAATTACGCTGTTAAATCAATCATTACAAACACAAAATGGTTGTGAAGATGATGAAGTGGCGGCCATGGCCTCCGCTCTCGTCCAAGAAATCCGAAACAAAGATCGTCATTCGCCGCCTCGAAGGCCTATGTATATCATCACAGGATGTGGCGGAGAAGCTGCCGGATTTTGGTGATTTTCTGAGGTTTAGTGTTGAGATTAAGTGGAAAGGTTCTAAGGGCAATGCTCTGAGTTCTCTGAGGCGAATTATAAAGAGAAATTTCACAAAAGAAGAGAGTTTGAAGGACGACGGAGTTGTCGAATGGAACGAGGAGTTTCGGAGTGTTTGCAGCTTTTCGGCGTACAAGGAGGGCGTGTTTCATCCTTGGGAAGTGACATTTACCGTCTTCAATGTGAGTTCTGAATTGGCTTTGCTTTGTAATTTTGCATTCTCGAGGTTTTTGTTAGATTAGGGTTGAGAGATTATGTTGGGTGCTACTACATGATCTTTGTGTCGTTTTTTGTTTTTTTTCTTAAAAAAATGCTCTGTTTCGTTGTCGAGGTCTTGTTGAAATTAGGACCCCAAAAAGGAAAGTTTTACTCAACTGAGCTTAATAAAATCATTTCATTCATTTGGTTTAATTAAGGCGAGTTTTAATTTTTTTGACTTATGATGAGGGAATGAAATGAACATTAGTTCTATTTTTTAAAAAAAAAAAAAAAATTGTTTTTATTTTATAAGGGATTTGGAGGTTTGGGGCCTTTAGTTAGATTGGGTTTAGGTTCTCATGATCAATGCTTAGCTCCTGGGTTCTGGGGTTGGTTTTGGTGGGTTCTGATCTAGGCCTTTTTAGGTGTATAAAATCTGAAATTATTGAGAGGTTCATGATTTTTTTATTGTGTTGTTGAATTGTTTCCGTTGATATGGAGGCTGTAACAGTATCCACAAATCTATATCTTACTAGAATTTTTCGTTAATTTTTGTTTTCCTTGGGCCTTGTTTCTCTAGAAGAAGTTCCCGGGAAAATTTTCTGGAATTTTTTTTCTTTTTTTGAGGGTCCATTTATCTTGATGAACATCTTTTCATGAGCTTGAGGAAAATTCAGCACTCAAAATTTACTTTTCTCAGGAAGAATTTTTCTTTCTTATAATATTGAGCCTGCAGAAGTAGTCATTTAGATAAGGATGATATGGTGGTTTTACTATTTTAAATAGTGTAATGTTTGTCATCACTTGGGAGTTTCTTCTTGATGTTTATTAATTTTCTTTCATGAGATTATCATCATTAGGTTGTTCTTTGTTTTTATCATATCGAGAGAGAGAAGTTTTTGTATTTCATGCCCATGGATGTCTGTCAGTCTTTCACATTAGCCTTTTTATGCTTATACGTAATTGTTAGGAATATGTTTTTTGTTGAACTGTGCGTAAAGCTTTTTAGGATTTTATGTCTTTCTTCCAGTATCTGGACCCATTAATAATTAAACATGTGATAGTCTTGCGTTTATAGCCTTTTTAGAAAGCTGATTTCTTCCCCAAGAGTTTGTTTATATTGAAATGGAATATTACTGGCATATCCTGTTTCTTATTGCTCCACAATCTTGTCAGTTTTGTTGATCCGGACTGTTGTAGCATATACCTTGAGAAATGCCAACTGAAGCTGGCTTGACTAGTTTATTCGATTGTCTTGAAGACTAAATTCTGTATTGCATGATTGTTATTTGTTAAATTATGTAATCGTTGCTATCAAAAGATAATAACAGGGTTCTTTTCCATTCCAATATAGTCAAGTGTAATCATTTCATGAATTTATTTAATAAATCTCAATTTTATTGCATGTTCCACCATTTTTGAATTTTTTTTTTTTTTTTTGCAATTTTTTATTTGGTACCCCGAGCTTCCTGATTTCCTTTATTTGATTGGTTGATACAAAACTGATTCACTTTGTTATAATTCAGGGCTTGCAACAAGGACCAAAGAACAAACTCCCTATAGTTGCAACTGCATCATTGAACCTTTCTGAATTTGCTTCTGCGGCTGAAGAAAAAGAGCTTGAAATTAGTATACCTCTTACATTTCATGGTGGAAGCGTTGACCGCAGTCCCTCACTTTGTGTAAGTGCCTTTTTAAAAGGTTTCAGTTTATATTGCTTGGGTTTTGCTATCATCTCCCATATCTTTTTCTTCAATATCATATGCCCAGAAACCCCATCCTTTTGTTTTCATATATATATATATATATATATGTTTCACTGAAACCAAGTTCACCCATTATGCAGTTATCTCTCAAATTTTTGGAATTAAAAGCTGCCCAGGAACCTTCGGAGATAGTGCAGAGATCAGTAGCATTGGCTCCATTGTCACCCCATTCTGGAGGAGCTTTATCAACAGAAAAAGACGAGTTTTCTGCTCTTAAAGCACACCTGAGAAAGGTAAAAATCTTTACAGGATATGTATCAGCTCAAAGAGCAAAGAAGGCATGCCATGAAGAAGAGGGTAGTGATGGAAGAAGCTCTGTCAGAAGTGAGGATGGTCAGTATAATTACCCATTTGACACAGATTCACTTGATGATCTGGATGAAGGAGAATCAGAGGAAGGAAAGGTGGATTCTAGTTTTCAGAAATCATTCAATTATGGGACATTGGCCTATGCAAACTGTGCTGGATCGTTTTACTCAAATGCAAGCAATAGTGAAGATGAGGATTGGATCTACTATAGCAATCGCAGGTCAGATGTCAGGTGCTTGCATGTTGAGGAGTCAACTGCATCAGTCCTTGATCAGTCCCTGCGGCAGTGTTCAAAGCGTGGCATCCTCTCCTGGAGAAAGAGGAAGTTGAGCTTCAGATCTCCTAAAGCCGAAGGAGAGCCATTGTTGAAAAAGGATTATGGAGAAGATGGCGGAGATGACATTGATTTTGATCGCCGACAGCTTAGTTCCTCTGATGAGTCTACTTTTTGGGTACACACCTATCCTTCCCTACTCACTTTACCATCAGTTCTTTCCCTTTCTGATTAAACTTTTTAGAATGTTATCACAAATCCCTATATCTTGTTACATCATACGATTGCAGTTTCCTTCTGTAATTTTGTTATACCATTTGTGACTATAGGAAATACATGCTGAATTCAGCAGTCTCTGAATAATACCTAGTCATACTGAATTCAGCACTCTCTGAATAATACCTAGTCTGCTTGTTGAATACAACAATATCTGTAGCTGGCATTGAGTCTCTTGTGTGTGTTAGTTAATTTTAGGTAGTTTCTTGGTAATTAGAATGAGGAAGAAGGTAGTTTGTTCTATCAATTGTTTTAAGTTTCTTGCATAGAGTCATTTTACACATTCTTGTCCCCCCCCCCCCCACCCCAATTTTGTCCTTTTGTTTTAAACATTGTTCATAATAAAAAAATTTCCTATCAATCTGGCAGCGGCATAAAGTGGAAGAAGATTCAACAGCAAATCGATCATCAGTTTCTGAATTTGGAGATGACAATTTTGCTGTAGGCAGCTGGGAGAACAAGAAAGTAATAAGCCGTGATGGACACATGAAGCTCCAAACCCAAGTTTTCTTCGCATCAATTGATCAAAGGAGTGAACGGGCTGCTGGTGAGAGTGCATGTACAGCCCTGGTTGCTGTAATTGCCAATTGGTTCCAATCCAACCTTGATGAAATGCCCATCAAGTCCCAACTTGACAACATGATCCGAGAAGGTTCATTAGAGTGGAGGAATCTCTGTGAAAATGAGGCCTATAGAGAACGGTTTCCTGACAAGCATTTTGACCTTGAGACGGTCATCCAGGCTAAAATTCGCCCTCTCTCTGTAGTCCCAGAAAAGTCCTTCATTGGGTTCTTCCATCCTGAAGGACTTGAAGTGGAGGGGGGCTTTGACTTCCTCCATGGTGCCATGTCCTTTGACAACATCTGGGAAGAGATTAGTCATTTTGGGTCAGATAACTGTAGAAATGGCAATCCTCTGGTCTACATTGTCAGCTGGAATGACCATTTTTTCATCTTGAAGGTTGAACAGGATGCATACTACATCATCGACACATTGGGGGAGAGGCTATATGAGGGCTGCAGCCAAGCCTATGTCCTCAAATTTGACAAGGACACAACAATACAATGTATACCAAATGAAACTCAATCACCAGATGAAAAACTTGCCAGTGAAACGGTGCAGCAAGACAAGGAGGCTTTAACTGAAGGGACAGAGATTGTCATCTCAAATGAGTTGGGAAGCACTAAGGAAGAATTACTTGTCTGTAGAGGCAAGGAGTCGTGCAAGGAGTACATCAAGAGCTTCTTGGCAGCGATACCTATAAGGGAATTGCAGGTTGATCTCAAGAAGGGATTGATGGCGTCAACGCCTCTTCATCATCGGCTACAAATTGAATTCCACTATACCCAGTACTTGCAGCCTGTGGCTCAATTTTCATCAGTTGAAGCAATAGCTGATGCACCGGCAATATCAGCAATGGCAGTTGTGTAGGGTAAATTCCTTCTCTTAATTCTATCAAGTGTTAATAGTTTGACCCTGTCTTCTCTTTTGTTGTGTCCCTAGATGAATAAGTGCAAATTGAAAAGCTCATTTGTCAGTCTTCCTTGTCTGTTCTAGTGCAGTTTTACAACCCCCCCCCCCCCCCCCTCCTTTTTACACGAGCTCTTGACTTCTTTACCCAGTTCTTTTTCTTTTCTTTTCTTTTTTTCCTTTCTTTCGGTTACCCATCTCTTCGGTAGGGATGATGATGTATAGATTGATCACACTAATAATAGCTTTTCTTTGTTTAGCTGCATCTTTATGTTCTGGTTATGTATTGACAAAGTCAATATGAGTATGTCTAACACGGCAAGTTTTGGGGATGTGGATTGATTTTGAGCCACTGCTGGATGTGTGTGTAGTCTCTAATTGTTGAAACTGTTTGAATTGTCTCAGGGTTTTTTTTAATACTTTTAAATAATAAGCTGTTAAAACGACAATTTGATTTTGATTTAACTTTTACTAGAAGCGTAACAGAATAATGTTACAACATTACAAGAGAATATATAAAAATCTAAGCTGTAAAATTCATAAAGCACTAATATAAAAATCTAGAGATAATTACACTTACCTACCCTGAGATTTCTAACAATTACAGAAACCTCCCCTATGGTTTCAAAAATAACACTGTCCCCCCTATCAGAAATTGTCCCCAAACGGCGTTAATGAAGTTGGTCCATTTACCAAATTACCCTTATATTTTAATAATATTTTTTTATTTTTTCTTCTTTATTTTTTCTCTCTCAACTCTCTCTCTCCCCACTCCCACTCCATCTCACTTCCCTCTCTCTCTCTCTCTCTCTCTCTCTCTCTCTCTCTCTCTCTCTCTCTCTTATTTTGTCTACCCAGAACAACACCGGCCAAAATTGCCGCTGTCACTGCCACCCATGGCCGCTCCACCACCACTGTTGATCTAGGGCCACTCGGTGATGAAAAGGCAATTGCTTGAGGATGGTTTCGATTCTGAATATCGCTCGCAATGGCCGCCCTGATAGTTGAAGCCTTCAACGGAAAATTTTGATCTTAAGCAAGAGATGCTGCTTCATAAAATGTGATCTTATTTATGCATTTGAAGCCCTAGTTTTACAGATAGATTTTAGAGAGAGAAAGAGAGTGTCTGATCTGCTGAAATGGAGGGCGGTGGTTCAGAGGGGGAGAAGAAGAAGCCTGCCTGAAAGGAGAGAACAAGGTGAAGCGAAAAATAAAGACTGCTTTACAGTTGGAGATTCTCGAGAAAACCTATGCTGGTTCGTTGATTTTAATTTTTTGGTGTTTTCGTTTGATTTTGTTTGAATTTATTGTTTGATTTGGTGTGAATTTGGATTTGGTTTAGTAGAGACGTATCCATTAGAGTCGTTGAGAGCAGACTTGTCGGTGAAATTGGGGCTTTCAGATCGGCAGTTGCAGATGTGGTTTTGTCATACTCTTCCCCATTTCTATAATCTTTCACCACACTCTCTCTAATGTTAATAAATTTGGATTTTGAAATAGAAATCTTTGATTTAAAGTTAATTAAAAGGGAAATGAGGAGTTATGTTCGGTCCCATGGCGTCCGACAAGCGTAAAAAATTTCCTTCTTTCCTACTGGTGCTAATTTTGGCAAGATCAGTGGGATGCTTCAAGCGTAGGATAATGGATGGATGTTGAATTGGGATTAGGGTTGAGATATAGACCGAAGGCTAAAGGAGAAAATTGTGCAGGTAAAGGAGGAGGTGGGGTTGGAATTTGCTGATGTTCTTAAGTCTTTGGGTTTGCACATGGAGCCACCATCATTCTCAGATGTTAAAGGTAAGGTGGAGGAATTTAATGAAGGAGAAGTGTAGAGAGATTTAAGAAATAAAGTTGCAGAGGGCAGTGGAGCCACCATCTTTGGGTTTGCACATTGTATCGCCAGAACTTTTGTTGCTTAGATAGATTCGTCGGAGCTCCATCCTCTAGTAATGGAGCATGGTTAGGCCAGAGAAATTGAGAGAGAGATGAGAGAGGAAGAAAGATGTTAGGGCAGAGAAATTGAAAGAGATTATTAATTAAAAAAATTATTAAAAGTGAGGGATAGTTTTGTCATTTAACCGTGACTTGTAAGGGGTAAAATTGACATTTAGACAAAAAAATTGATTACATCATCAAACTCTATTAGGTCAACTAACGGCAGGGGGAATTTGTTATAGACATTGAAACTAGAAGGGGGACAGTGTGTTATTTCAAAAACTATAGAGGAGGTTTCTGCAATTATTAGAAATTTCGAGGGAGGTAGGTGTAATTTATCCAAAAATCTAAGGTTGTAAAATTCATAAAGCACTAATATTCTATATAATACTGTTAAAATTTCTGATGTTCTAAAACCATATTGAATTCTTTGATTTGAACATTAAAAAGTATATTGATTTATAACTTGGGGTCTCTTACAATTGACCTCTATGAGCTTTTGGGGCTGCTTACATTCACACAATGGACGTCATATTATATAGAAATAAATAAATTATTTTAGATTTTCTTTGGAACACTAAGACTATGTTTGTTTACATTTTTAAAAACAGATTTTTAATTTCAAAACGCGAGACTACTCGTTTGACAAGTTATTAATTTTAATTTTTTTTTTATTTTTTTTAAATTTAGATTGTCATAACCAAATGTATTTTTCACAATTCTTAAAAAATTAATTATAAAATTTTCAGAAATATTTTTTAAAAAATTATATCTAAATCACTATCCAAACACATTTCCTAGAAATAGTAATAGCCACTTAAAAAAACTAACAGTCACCTTGATTAAATGATACATCAAATACTTAACAAAAATTTTCTAGAATTTCAAATTTTCAAATTAATTCCAACAGATACTAGGCTGGTTAATGAAGAGCTCCTCTCTCTGTAGCTTGGCCTGTGAAGGGAAACTTCATCCAGTGATTTTCTAAGGGGGAAAAAAAAAGGCATGGCAGGGAGTTTATTCACTCTTAGGAAAAAATATTAGATACTCTGTAACAATACTCCGAATGATGGTGAGATTGATGTCCCCGTATGTAGAAAAAATATATTTGTGCAGATGTAGCTTTTGATTTCATCATTAAAAGGACCGTATTCCAAGAATACCTAATATTTACTCAAACAATGCTAGGAATTTTATTTCTTTTTAATCCTACACTCTTATATAAATAAGACTCACTATTTATTAAATAAATAATATTATCTCACTTATATACAAAAATAAAAAAATGAGATAAAAATGATAGAATGTCTTAACATTTTTCATATTTACTCTCCAGGGTTTGAGAGACGAGCTTCACCACTCCCCAGGTGTGCAATCATCCTGCAGATAATAATGACATATTGAAATGAAAGAGTAATTGACCACTCCCCATGAAACAGTAATCTCTCACAACAGTAGAACAGGAAACATCTTTTGACCTGTTGTATGTACCCTAAATTTTATATTATGTAAATCTATATCTATAGCATAGTCTCTCTGTCTCTCTCTAATGGAGGCATGAAATTCCTTAATTTAAAAACATATGGTCTATCTCACAACAGAAGAACAGAAACATCTTTTGGCCTGTTGTATGTACCCTAAATTTTATATTATGTAAATCTTTATCCATATCTCTACTATATATTATTCTAGGAATCTATTTACAATTTTTTTTTTTTTGGGTACACTAGAAGAAAACTAGTCTAACGAGTAGGTCTAACAATGGTCACCGAGACTATGGTCCGCAAAAAGAAGCCGTTGCATGTCATGAGGAGCTTTTTCTAGAATTACCAGAGGACTTGATTGTTGTACACCTCTGCTAGCATGAAAGTTTGCACAAGAATTTCACTCTTTAGGGTGTGCATGATGATGAAGCAAGGCATGTGGGAGACATGTTTTTCAGTCTTTGAGAATCTTTTTTAAGATTTCTATTGCCCTCTTCACAATCTGATTTACAACCAAGTTGTTGCCTCTATTCTCCATTGCAAGCTTAAGGCCTTCTCTAATTGCCCAAAGTTCAGCCATCAAACTGGAGCACCCTCCAATCTAGCCATAGAAACCCTCCAAATCCAATCTAGCCATAGAAACCCTTCTTCCAAAGACCACCATCATTCCTAAAGAGGCCCCTTACCCTGTAGGCTGTAGTGCCTGGATTTTCTTTTGCACTCCCATAGGTGTTGAGCTTTTGAGGGAGGAAATTTTCACATAACTAGTTGCTCTACTATTTTAATGCTGGAGTTGAAGGATAATGATAAAGCAAGGGAGATATCATCGGCTGATCTAATAGCTTTATAGAGAATGGAGTTGGGATCTGTAGCCATATCTTCAACAACGTATTTGTTTCTTGCTTTCCAAATCTTCCAAGTTGAAGAGATGAAAATGTTGGCCAAGGGATATTCCTCCTGCTTCTGATAGCGTCAGTGACATTGTCCTTTTAACATGTTTTAATGGTTTTTTGGTTGAATAATCCTATCCCTATCATGAGAAATTTTACCAAATATTTTTACCTTTTACCTATTGAGATGGATATTCAAGTATTAGTTAATTTAGTTTCTTGGTACAAGATAATTAAATTTTTTGATGTTAGATAATTAAATTCCTTAATATTATATAATGCAAATATGTCACATGAGCTCAATAAACTTTGTTATCTAGCACCAAAATATTGTATTACCTAACACTCAGACATCCCACCCCCAGCAAATAAAAATATTTGACAGAATCTCAGGATAAGAATGGCATAATTGTTTTTTATTCTCTCTTGATAGCTCCTTGGCGGATGTGAGAGAACTCCATATAGCCTGGCTATTAGCCTATTAGGACAATCTCCAAGGCAGTGCACAGGGTTTCCACATTCAGGCTGCATCGAGGACACATTGGATTTGACATGCCTATTTGTGTCCTCGTGATGTTGCAGTAGTGGTTGCTTTTCCATTACAAGCATTTAATTGATTGTGGGCATTTCATTTTCCAAATCTATTACCACGTAATAGGATTCCTAGGATGGGAATCATCAGTTCTAGCCTGGACATGGTATGCTTCTTTAGTGGAAAGTTTACCTTTAAAATTATTTCATAGTATTCTCTCGAGTCATCATTTTAAGAGTTTTTTATTTTATTTTATAATATCTTATTTTAAGAGTCTTATTTTATACTTTAATTAATAAATTTTTAAAACTATCCTTCTAAACTTTTTTCGCTCATATAATTTTGTAGTACTAAAAATTTAAAATTGAATAAGAATATAATAGAAAAATAAAATAATTTTAAAAATAATACTCATAAAAAGTTGGATTCCTCGAATGGGACTATAATTGTAGAACAGGGAGGAGTAGTTTGTATGGAAATTTTGTGGTTCTAGGAGTAGGAGTGGGTTTGATAAGTATTGAAGTTTTTGCATGAATCGGGATCTATGAATCTGATTTATAATATTATATTATTTAGATAGAATATTTAATTTTTAAAAAACATTATATTTTTAAAAAGATGTAATTAGTGGGATTCACGAAATAGGTGATTTGAATGGCAATTTAATCCGTCCCTGTTGGAAATCCGTCAATCATGTCCCTAATATTATAGGTTTAGAGGAAGCTTTCTCTATCCCTTTAGGACTTGGGACGGGTTTATGAGAAGGCGCCTCCCATCCCTGCTCAGTTTTTATAAAATAAAATAAAAAAAGTGTTTTGTACTATATAACAAATGTTTATAATGATATTTTTTAGTCACTTATTAAAATTTTATATAAATTTGATAGAGTTATATATTTAAAAAAAAAAATTAATATCATTCTAATTCTCTCTTAATATATGTATTTTTTATTTTAATACATGTAATATTTATTTTGAAATGTGTTAATTATAATTAATTTAATAAAATAATAAAAATTTAAAAATAAATGAAGACTTTGATAGAGACCTGTCTTTATTTATCATAAGGTTTAAACAAGTTTGAAATTTTCCCTGGTTGCCTACTTGCCTCTGATGTCACCAACCATGTGACCAAATCTTCCCTATTTAGGTTTATTATTGCGCCTAGTCATTCCATATAGAAGTTAGATTCCTCATTTTTAATTCTCCAACTACTAGTTTGACTTTGTTTATTCAAGGAAGATTAATCAACTCACGTCCACATCAATTGTGTGAGAGTAAAAATTTGCACCACTTCTTATAAAATCACCATCCTTTATCTGACTTGATAATTGATAAGGATTCAGTAATTCATTCCTAGGTTTGGGTGGCATTACGTGGTTATGGGAAGACTTTGTTCTTTCCTTTAAAAAATTTATTTTTAGAAAAAATTATACTAATTTTATAGAGATTTTTGATGATTATATTAATTTCTTTTACAGTTATTAAAATTATACTGACCTCTTCATTTTACTTAAAAATTTACAAATACTTTTCTTTAATCAATTTTTTTTTTCAAAATGAATAAAACTATTTCTTTCATTTTTTTTATTTCTTTTATTTTGACCATTTTTTTGCTTTATATTTCTCATTTTCAGATAAATATTGACTAAAACTTTAAATTTATTTTTATATAAAATAAAAATAAGTTATTTATTTTAAATATATTTTTATATACAACCAAAAAATTCTTTAAAAAAAGTTAGAAAAAATTAGTTAAAATTGAAAAAATGCAAAAAAAAAAAGAAAAAGAAAAAGAAATCGACAGTTTTCTTATTTTGAAAGGAAAAAAAAATTGACTAGAGAAGAGTTATGTAGTTTGTCACAAAAAATATGAAATATCAGTATAATATGAAAAATTTCGAGAAATATTAGTATAGTTGTTAAAAACTTTAAGAAAAATTAATGTAATTTACCTTTCTTTCTAAATACCTTAGTCCATATAGGAAATTTATTGGATATAATGTTCCAAACCCATATCGATACCATTCCTACACATGAAGATGAAGATCCCAGCCATCTTTGTTTGTAGGCAAAAATTATATGCTCATAGATAGACTTTTTAAGAAAAATATTTTAATGCGTGCCTATTTACTCACATAGGTGAGATTTATTTGTGAGCTCCATCAATGATGAGTTTCACTCGTGTCAGAAGGTAAGAAGATAGAGGATGGGTTTTCAAACATGACTTTTTCAAAAGAAGCTTACTACCATATTCAACCTTAATTGAACCAGCTTGCTATCTAAAAGAAAGAAAGAAAGAAAAAGAAATAGAGGGGAAAAAAAAAAAAAGGAGTTGCTAAAGACAGGATAAAAAGTGCAAAAATGAGACCTTTGCATGCTGCCTCCGCTTTTTTTCTTGTCGAGCTTTTGAAAATTTGCAATCATAAAAGTAAGTTTCCGGGAAACATCCGAGTCTGAGCACAAAGCAAAGCAAAGATTGTCCAATACTGCTTAAACAAAGGAAGATACCAATGCGATTAAAAGTCTTTGCTTGCTCCCAACTGTACCAAGTTGATTAAAACTTTCTGCAAAATGCATTTCTCAAACCAGAGAGAGCTTAGAAAGCTCTCAAAAGCAAGTTCCAATTTAATTCTCTTTCAATTTTACAAAACAGAGAATAAGAAATGGCTAATTTCCCATCCGCAAACAAGCCATGGAAACTCCATCTCCTTTTCCAGACATCACCCAAATAAATCAAAGAATATCAATAACAATCTCCCAAAAAAATACAACAAATTATAGAAATAATGGAAGGAGTGACATTAACAATCAATCGGATTTATAGTTTAGCAGCAAATGGGGCATATAATCAAACCATTCTCATTACAATCTGGGCATTTTTTGGACAAACCATCATCACTGGGAATGATCTTGCTACTTCCATTGCAGTTAAAACACACAACGAATCGAATTCCGGCACATCCTTCACACTGGCCTTCCGACCGATCAATCGGAACTCCTTCAAAGAGTGGCCGGAGCTTCCCTTGCTCGTGCAAGGTCAGTACCACTTCAGCTCCCCCAATGTACCTTCCCTTGATAAACAGCTTTGGAGGCACTGCTTTCTCTCCCAAAGTCCTCCATAGTTCTTCTCTGAACTCTGAGTGCATGGACACATCTCTCTCGTAGAACAATACCCGAAAACTTTCCAATAGAAACCGAATGCTGTTGCAGTCCTCGAATGTCTTGCGTATCCCTCGAAGGCCGGTGGTGTAGAGAATTACCGACTCGCTACCGCCGGGCGGACACTTCTCTTCGAAGTCGAATAGAGGATTTGTGTTTTCCTCTATTTTACGAGCTTTCAAGGGTGGCCCTTCTTCAATGTTTTTGAGAATTGATTCCTCAATTCTGGCTCTTCTCTCTGCTTCCAGGACTCTCAGTTCTGTAACTGCCTTCTCAAAGGCAGCAAGTAGGTTCGGGTCGAAAAGGCTGCCGGAGGAGTTCAAGTCGGGCCGCCGGAATGACGAGACGTCAATCTCTGATAAAGGGGCACTTTTACGATCTCCTGTTCGCAATTCTGGCAATCCAGGGGCATCTGAATTTCCATTCTGTGCCTTCAATGAGCTCCAATTCTCCGAATCTTCCTTCGAATCAAGTGCGTTTTCCTTTTCCACCTTTGTTTCTGGCCTGATGTTCTCTTTGTCGTCAATATCGTTGCCAAATTCCATTTCTTCATCTTTAAGGTCTCTCATAAGCTCTGAAGTTCCATTCTGTGCCTTCAATGAGCTCCAATTCTCCGAATCTTCCTTCGAATCAAGTGCGTTTTCCTTTTCCACCTTTGTTTCTGGCCTAATGTTCTCTTTGTCGTCAATATCGTTGCCAAATTCCATTTCTTCATCTTTAAGGTCTCTCATAAGCTCTGATACATCGATAATCTCAGGCTCTTGCAATTTCATACTGCTCTGATTCTGAATCATGTTCTTTGGTTCTTCTTCTCGGCACACCAACTGGGTGTGAACTTGGACATTTGATCTGGCCGGTAAAGTATCAACAAACCCATCTAATGCATTCACATGAAGGTCTCGATCTGGCCTCAGGTACCCAATTGTACGAATTGTCTTCAATTTCTTCAGTAACTTCCCTTTCATTCCCTTCATTTTTCACTGAATTTAGTTCACGAAATCTGATTTGTGAATGCCCAAGATATGCAGTGATATGGGGACGTTTAGGGAGAGAAGATTTGAGGGTGAATTAGGTTGAAGATGAGAGAGATTAGGGGGGCCAGGATTGGGTCATACGTAATTTTCTTTTCTTCTTTAGGCGTTGCAGAGACGGAGAGACTCGAGAGTGCTGTTGTCAAGCTCAACGGCTAGAAAGTTTGTCTGCATTTTAAAATTTGAAAATGATTTGGTGGGAGGAGGTCCATTGAGAGCTGTTGGGGTGGATAAAAGTGTGTTTTAATCTTCTGCACTAGAGTCCATGATAAGGAGTAATATACTTGTCAGATGTATGCTCTCTATTGGTCATAGGTCTATTAGACTTTATTAGTTATACTTGTCAAAAGTTAACGGCATAAGAGAAATACTGGGCATTTTTCATGAAGTTTTGATCTGTACTGACTTATTTAGGTTGTGTAATTCAGGACATTTATTAATGTTGTTACATTAAGTCGAAATTTTACCGTGTGTGTGTTTTAAAAATAAAATCTCTAATCATCTATGCAAATTAATTAGTTTGTGTAAATTGGATAAATTTATCAATCATCTTAAAAAATTAAAATTTTACGATGAATGTTGATGCTGCACTTTTTTGTATTTTTTTGAGTACTGTAAGCTCTCTAACACAATATTATTCGTTTTGGACTTGGGCCCGCACGATTTTGTTGTTCCAGGAAGGAAAATGTCTTGTGTTAGGAAAAGAGCCGAAAAGAGCAGTCTCGAGTTTATAAGCGACATCAGTTCTCGACTCCTAACCTGATGTGAGAGAAAATGGACACATCAGACGTTAAAAAAAAATCTCTAAATAATTGTAATATTACATCTGTCAATTTGATATTAGTACTAAAAATATAGGCTTGAACACTCCACTTTATAAATGAAAAGGCAGAGTAGTAGATTAATAAAAATTAAAATAAAAATATAGAAAAAAAAAGGAGTATATGAACTCTTTATCATAGATTTGAGTGTGTGTGATTTATACATCAAATGACACGTGTAGGTCATTGATTGGAGCTATGATGTATTCGGTATCATTCCTAAAGTAAATAATGGAAATGTGTGGGTAACGGTCATAATACCTCAAGGGACCTACTGTCTCCTTTACATGATTGTCTATGCCCAAGTCTTCCTCAGTTGTTCCTATTTTCTAAACTCTACTCACCAAACCAACCCCCAAACACCCACCCCACAAAATTTTAATAAGATTAATTAATACCATTAAACTGATTTTAAATACATCCATTGATTTATTCAAATTATTAAGTTTATTACAAGTCTCCTTAATTGAAGCAAACTGTGACTAACCAATGAAAATGAGTTTATTAGAGTAAGAAAGTAATCAACTAAGGAATGAAAACAATGTAGTAATTTAGTTTTGTTAGAAGTTTTCGTAATTGAAATAGTTAAATTAATCAACTAATAAAATGGATGAAAATAAGAAATGCTGGGCCAAAAAAGTGAGTTATTTAATTTATTGAAAGTCTTTTTTTTTTAAAAGTAATTTAATTAAAAATTCCCTTAATTGAAATGCAAAAGGGTGTTTTTATTACTATTAAAAAATCGTAAACTTAAATATTTTAAAACATAAAAAATATCAAAAGGATATTTTGAAATACCAAAAAAAAATTCTATATATACAAATTTAAACTTATACATGTGTGAAAGTATTTGTCAAAATTTATAATCCTAAAAGAGTTAAAATTGTCTAAAACAAAATTATTAGAAAAAATTAAAGAAAGGGTGTGATTAGATAATATGAATTTATTATTTAAGGAAAAACAATTCCGCGTGACAGTAGAAAAATAAATGGATTTAAATATTTAAACAAACGATTTTAAATTGCTTTTCCCTTATAAAATTTAGAATTGTAAAAGTGAAAGAAGTATGTAAAAAATAAATAGTTAGGAAAAATAATTTAGAGATATTTTTTTATCTTTTCAATGAGTGAGAAGAAGAAATTTCAAATAACATGGATTTAAAATTACTTATTTTCTTTTTTCATTATTTTCTTCAGAAATGTTGGTTGGATTCTAAATGAATAACTAATATTATCATTTATTTATAATTTCTATTAAATCAAAATATAAATGTTTACTATGATAATATTATTTAGCTATATGATTTTATTTTTTATGTGATTTTATCATTTTTTACTATCTCTGTTTAATTTAAAAGTAATTTTTACTTTATCATATTTGAATTTTGTCTTATTCAATATATATAAGAGATTTTACCCAAATTTAGTTCATTTTAATTTCTTTTTCATTCTTGTCTTTCATTTTATTTCAATGGCCAATTTTTTTTAAACAAGATGTAAAAGTTGCAATGTGAGTATGTAATGATTAACAAATATAAAATTATAAATTTAAAGGTATTTGTCACGGTTTAGAATACTTAAAAAGCACATATTGTGTAAAAAAAAAATTATTAGATTAGAAAAAATAGGTGTGATTAGATAATATGTATTTATTATTTAATAAAAATCATGAATATTTTAAGAAAGAATAGAAAAAATAGACTTGACTATTTAATGAACAATTTTAAATTATTCCCCTACAAGTTTTAGAATCATAAAAGAGAAAGAAGTGTGTAAAAAATAAATAGTTAAGAAGATTTAGAATTACTTTTTTTCTTGAGAAATATTGGCTTGAGAAATACTAAGAAGCACGTAAAATAAAATAAACTTAAAAATCATGACGTGATATAATATAAATATAATATTGTATCAGTGTATGTATGTATACACGCACACACACACACACACACACACATATATATATATATATAAAATGTGATAGACCAATAGAATACAAAAGTAAAAAAATAAATGTATCAAAATTACTTTTTTCTTTTAAATTTAATATAAAAACTTATTAGCTATCTTAATCTCATTTCTTTTATTATATTTTAAGATTACTTTAAAATGTTACTAAATTTTCGTTTGTCTTTTATTTTTTCGTTTGATTACTTTTCTTATTTAGGATGATTAAATAAATTTTACTTAGTTTTCTTTCATTTTCATGCTCATTTTTCATAATTTTTAATTTAATTTTTCTATGTTTTTTAATTTGCATTATTATTTTGTTTGTATTATTAAATTGTTATAGATTTATGATACTTAGATTTACATAAAATATATCTTAATAATTTGATACCATAATCATGCGGAAGGCATCATTAAAAAAATACTATTAACACTTCATCTAGTAAACCAAATCATTTTTCTTCAAATGCTTATGCAAATCACGTTTAATAGGAATCTAATCTTTTTTTTTTTAAGAAACTGGAGAAAAAGGATTTTTCTCGATTTTATTGAGAAAAGACGTAGTTGCATAGTTTGCAAGAAAACAATGTTCCTTGAAGAGAAAAATGTAAAGAAAGAAAAGTATTGATTCAATCATATAAATCGAGGTATGTATATAACAGACTCACGAAATAACTTTTTTAAATGAGAAGTTATATTAGTGGGGATGCATAGAATAAATCCCTTTCATGCTTTTCCTTGTCCTCTTCCCTATCGTCAACAGCTTGTATATTCTGTTTTTCTCTTCTCTCCTTTATCTTCCTCTTAGCAATGTTAACACTTTCAACGACATTATGAATACCCAAAGGACATCAGGAACACTTTTGTTTTCTCTAAAGGTAGTGTATTCATAATGTATATGATGGTAGAACCATGGTTCAATTTGAGTAGCATGTGTGTTCACTTTTCATGGAGTTTGGATGTATTCAGTTTTACATAATTTACACACAAATAATAATTAGGTTCTCATCATACATCATTTTATAAAATAAAAAGAGAGAGCATATGATGGTGTGTATATATATATATATATATATATATATATACAATGTAAAGATGTGAGATAGAGAAAAGGAATAATAGAAAGAAAAAATATGTGAGCAAGTACAAGAGAGAAAATGGGAAGAAGAAAGAAAAAGTGCTTGAAGATATGATACACTGAATTTTTTTTGAAAGTTATATATTAACCCTTTTATTTGTTTATGAAGGACAAGTGACATGGCAAGAATTAACAAGTATGATAATTGTCCCTCAAAGTACGAAGATGACTTGAGAGTTTTTATTTACTAGTAGAGGGCCCGGAAACACTATGTGCCACTTCTTTATTTTATTTTATTCCCACACTTAATTTCCAATTCCTTTTATGAGTTACATTTCCACTATTCTACAATTGTCTTTAAAAAAGGAAAGAAAAGAAAAGGAAAAAATCCCTACCAAGTATGTAGTAACATTTTTGTGAGATCCAAACTTACAGCTTAAAAACAAAAAAAACAAAAAAAAAAAGCTCATAATACCATAGAAAATAAAGAGATTCCTATATACTATGAAGGAACCTATAGCCTTAAAATTAATTAGGTTCATTAATGAACTAAACAATAGAAAAGAAAATTATTAAATTACTAAAATGTCCCTAGATGCGAAAATTTATAAAATTACCAAAATATCCATAGACCTAAGAAGAATATGAATAATTATAAAACTACCCTTCAGGAAAAAAATGATCTTGGAAGTTTTAGAAAATTACCAAAATTCATCTAGACCTAGAAAACACTCCGAAACATCTTAAAAAATGACTAAAATGTTCTTGATCAAGGAAAGTCAAATAGAATGCTTTAAAAAATTATCAAAATATTCCTATACCATCAAAGCTGCAAAATGGGGTGTGTAACTTACCAAACTTTTCATGTTTTAATAAGTTATGCTATTTTGATCGTCCTTTAATGTTTTAAGAAATATACTGGCTTAAGTCATAAGTGTCACTAAATGGGTTTTTTTTTTTTCTAGAAAAGTCTAATTTGATTTTGAATAACAAACAACGCCCCCCCCCCCCCCCCCCAAAAAAAAAAATAATAAAAAATAAAAATTTGCCAAGCAACAACATCCCAAAATACAAAAGCCAAAACAAAAAACCAATGCCCTAAACATCCCCAATTACAAACTTTAACCTGCCACAAAGAAGTAATAAAACAAAATCGCTCCAGACCAACTCAAAGATTAGAGACAGCTAAAACAATAACGAAATCCACCACAAATTCAAACTCAAAAACTCCCAAAATCAAGCAGAAAGATTGTCATGACCCGGGTCCCAAAGACCCAAGTAGTGATGTGAAATCATCGCAAAACCTTTATAATTAAGCTTAAATGGATAATCAAGTCAATAGAGGTCAACCAGACTTCCGAACGCTAGGTTTGACCAATGTTCTGTCGCATTAAGTCATGGAAAAATTTGATATTCTTTTATAATTAAGTTTACATAGTTTATCAAGTCAATATAAGTCAACTAGATTTCTGAATGTTAGGTTAACCAATGCGTTGTGGCGCTAAGTAATGGAAAACATCGGTATTTGAAATCCTTAGAATTGGACTTGCAAAAGTCCTGGTAATTGATCCTTAGATACTCAATAGTCTAAAAATGATTTTTTTTTTTTCCATAAATTTTAGCTATAGGGTAACCTACCCAACTAGCTATGGTCCAAGGTATTATTTTCAGAAAAACAGAAATTTTGTTCTTAGGAGGGGGGAGTTGACTTTTTATTCTTAAGGAATTAGGTTTTGGGACTATTTTTATTGGTTCCAAATTGGGGAGGGGGGGTACTTCCTTATTCACATTATAATGTTTTAAGTAAATAAAAATTATTTACTTAAATGACATTTAATGTAAATAAGATGTTCACCAACAACGTTGTTTGTGTAGCATATTAGTGTAGAGCAAAAATTGCATTTTGCCCATTTCAGTCGACTGAAAGTTCAGAATTTTTGTGTTCTTTAGTTTTTGTTACTTCTAGTCGACTAGTCTTTCCATTCAGTTGATTGGTTCTCTCATTCAGTCAACTGAAGGTTCATGATTTTTGAATTATTTAGCTTTTGTTAATTCTAGTCGACTAATCCTTCCATCAAGTCGAATGGTTCTTCTATTCAGTCGACTGAATCAGTCGTCCAACACCAGAACATACTATTCTTTTGTTACTTTTTCATTCCACATATTTTTCTCACACCTTAAACATTCTTTTTCTTTTTCTTTTTCATTAATTTAAAATCCTATATCAAAGCATGCATTCCACAACTCATACACCCATATGCTTATTCAAGAATCAAGTTTCAATATAGAATTCCATAAGAGTAAAAAATATAAGTCACGTTTCTTGTAGTGTCTACATCACCATTAAGCTTCTAATCTATTCCAAGGGAACATACATTCAAATAAGTTTTCAAAAATGATTAATGATGTTCAAGTATACAAAAAGAATGGATGTCTTCCAAAAATAGCATGGTTGTGGGTTTTCAACTCGTTATCGTTTCCTTGCCCGCTCCTACATCTAGTAGAGGTTAGTACAACAACCCTAGTAGGAAAAATCTAAATAGAGGTAAGAAAATGTGGTGTCATGTGTATGCTTGTGCATGTGAAGTGGCACACAAGTGATCACGGAACAATGTTCATAACATGAAAATAATCCAACAAGGAGCAAGATTTCATATTCAATACTTATAATTCACCAAGAGGAAAATACCAGGAAATTCCACCAAGTATAAGTTAATTAATAGGGATTTCACCATTCATTTGAGTCATTCTGATTATCAAGTTTTCCCTTATCAATTCTCAAGTCTCAATCCCAACATTAATCTCCTAGTCGGCCCCCAATAAGCCTTGTGTGTTTTTCGAGCTACTAACCCGATGGAGACATATGACCACCCGCACAGGTTTACGGCTTGCAAGTTGATGGGAAACACTATCCCGAACACAATTGAAATTTCTGGTAAGCAAAATCTCACAACACTTAATAGTACACAAAAGACGTAATCCCATTTCAACCCCCAAATGTTCATTTCTTCCCCTTCTTTAATAACAACTAATTCAAGGGCATTCCATTTACATTCATATCCACAATTTACTTTTATTTCACTAACATAGTCGATTCATTCACACAATTATGAACAAGCACCACTTTTCAACATAAATGGTCATTTAGGAATTTCCACAAACACATAGCATGCAAGAGGTATTTTCATATGTATAGCATACAAACCCACATTACAAATTCACCATGTAAACATTTTCGCATTTAACCAGGAGTTACACACATCATGAGATAGTATCAAAAGAATATGTTTCATAGCTAAAATACACCCATTACATGAATGTTCATGATACATGCGATATATGCCCTAACATGAACAAATGGGTAACTTTATTGCAAGAGATAAAATAATGCATGATAAATCTACCTACACAAGTTCAATACCTAGGTTTAGAAATTCCTACCTTGTTCCTTGAAGATTTCACAAACCCTAGTCTCGTCTTTGTTGATTTTGGTAATATTCCTTCCAGCCTTAGTCTTCAAAAATGAGAATAGATCACCCTCACACACTCTCTAAGACTTGATGGTATTGATTCCCTCTTCAACCCAAAAGAAATTGAAGAAGATGTAGAGAAATGGAAAAGAAAATGAGAAGAAACCATAAGCTTCTCTCTCTTGACTTTCGTGAAATGCTTGAAAATGTAAAGTGTTTATGAGCTTTTGGTCTTTTAAAGACCAATATTTAGATTTGGTGTATTTACAGGTTTGCCCCTCCTTTACTATTTTCCTTCTTTATTCATAACGCTCATTTTAGTCTTTCCTATTCATCGTAAAAATATCCCATGACTATTATGAAATATTTAAGCCTATTTTAAATTTCAATATAGTGTTTTTTGGCTATGATATTTTCGTAGTCCCAGTATTGTGAAAAAATGACAGTTTTGCCCTGATTAGTATTTTAAGTGTCTAAACAGACTCAAAATGTTCTAAAAAATATTTCTAATTCATCCTTTTACATAATTAATTAAATGCAATTAATTATGATACATTATTTATATTATTTAATCTTACATAAAAATACGAGTTATTACAAAAATTATCGGAAAAAATCATCAAAATGAGATTGTAGTGAATCAACAACGAAGGGAGGAACATCTTTCAACAAGACAAAAACCTCATCACCATGCTAGCATGATGGGCCAACAAATGAGCAAATGTGTTTCCACAGCGTTTAACAAAAGAACAATCAAACGTTCAAAAATTATGCAAAGAAAATGTGTATGAAAAAAAATATATATAACATTTGGGTAAATTACATTTACCTTCTCCTGTAATAAGTTGAAATTATGCACACTTTTCGTGTAGTTTGAATACACTGACTTTCCTTCTTCTTTAATGTCACTAACAGAGACATTTACTTCGTTAGTCAATTGTTAGTTGACCAAACATATTTTATTGATCTCATCAGCATTTGTTTTTTAAAATATCAACTTTATCCTTATTAAAAGAGGTCTGAGTTAACTCAAATTTTTCCTTCATTTTTTTCGAATGATTTTCATTTTTCCAAAAGAAAATCATTGGAAAAGGTTATGGGGGAAAATAAAATCATTGGAAAAGGTTCTAACCCACATCAACAATTTCTAGTGACTACTCTATATATCCATGCATATTTTATGGTAGCAATAGTCATCATCCGGTTATATGATTTATCATAATAGACTTTACCTACGAAGCTATATTTACAAACTTCCAGATTTTCCTTCAAAATCCCTTAATTCAGCACTAACACATCATCTTTCTCACGAGTCAAAGAAAAATCTGCAAAACCTTCAACCACCTCCTCCATACCGAATGTGACAACCAAGTACGGATGAAATTAAAATTAAAAGTAACAAAGTTAAAGAACCAGGAATTGAAATAAGGATACAAGAAGTAGATTCAAGGAAAACAAAAGGATAGAGGAAAATATGATGGTAACAGAAGAAAAACTCCTATAAGAAGGAACCTAAGGATAGAAAGGCTTTCATTCTAGAGAGAGTGAGACTAATTTTTAATAATTACCTTTTAGTAGTACAATGATTTATATCTGTTCTTAAAAAATACTTAAAACTTGAATAAAATTAGAAGAAAAAAAAAAGAATTGAATTTTTTAAAGCCAAATAACTCATTGGAAGTTATCTCAATTTGATCGAATTTGAACAATTCTTAAATAGCCTCTTAGGTGTACATTAAGTTTGTGAAAAAATGATGCCTTGAAAAAAAAAATCTTAAGAAAAAGGATGGCAATCCAATAAACAACAGTGTCTCTTTCTCTCTAGGATGTTCAATTTTTCACCCCTTCTTTTAAGTAACACTAAATTATTATTAGGTGAAGATCATGAAGTAAGAAGTGAAAGCAGGTCAATATAAGATGATCAATGCTATATTTTTAAAATTTTAAATCTCAAATAATATGATAATGTGTCATTCATTCACATAAATAATATGATTTAATGCACAATTAATACATATTATTTGAGATTTAAATATAAAATAAAATTTATAGAATAATTAAATTATTTTTACAATATTTTGAAGAGAGGAATATTCATAAAATGAAGTTACGTTCATGTGCCCTTGCTTCAAAATGCAATACATACAAAGATGATTGATTTTCTAGTTTATTTTTTAGGCGGACTTCGGCCAACACTCCTTCAATAAGATCATAATCACTATTAGGTCCAAGTCCAAACTTTTTAACCCCAAAAATCCATCACTATTTTTATGAAATAATACCCTTACTTTAACAAGATTTGCATACCACATACAAAGCATGCGTGGAAGACTTAGAAAAGCATTGTCACGACCCTAAATTTTCATAAACCCGAGGTGTGAATGAGAATAATAAAATAAAAGGATTAAAATAATTTATTTGTTTTTAATTGACTTTTACTTGTTAATATCTAAGATCATGTCTTATAATGGCTAAAAGTGTAGGCTAAACATAGTCTAAGTGCTTTCATAACCCAACTTCAAGGTGGTCCAAATAGTTGCTTAGCATAGTCTAAAATAATGACAAATCATGGTCAAGGTTGGTGGCCCAATATGGCCTAAGTAAATGTCAAATATTCTCCTAAGTAGTGACCAAACATGGTCCTAAGGGGTGGCCAAACATGGCCCAAACGGGTGGCCAAACATGGTCCAAAAAGGTGGCCAAACATGGCCTAAGGATTGGCCAAACATAGCCCAAGGCAGTGGCCAAGGGCTGGTGGCATGGGGGTGCAAGTGCTGGGCGCGCATAGGACTAGACGCAAGCGTACAATGGGGGTGTTAGGTGCGCGGTGGGCGCACAAGCAACAAGAGCGCGGCGTGCGCGCTTGGGCGTGCGGGTGTGCCCGTGGGGGGTTGGCCTGGGCTGGCCCAAAATCTGATTTTTGACATTTTTGCTATAGTATTCCAGTAGCTAAATTACTATGGTGCCAAAATTCTAACTTTGACCTAAAATCTTGATTTTGACATTTTTACACCCATTTCAATTTATTTAATCACCAAACTTGGTGTGGGGACCTATAACATGTAAACTGACCGTTTTATCATATTTTCCTTATTTTTCGATCTTAAGTAATTTTTGAACTAATTGGCCCCTATTTCCATTTGCTTACCTTTCTTTTTCTTCTTAAGTCATTTATTTACCTACTTAGAAAATCTAGGCATGCTCTCCCATTCCACTCAATCTAGTTGCTATATTTTGAAAAATTTTACCATAGTTTCCTTTGTTTAGTAACTTATTTTCTCATCCCATTCCTCCTCATCATCCTTTTCAACACCAACACAACACCTAATGGAATAATTATTCATACAATTGTGTAATTCTAACATTCATAAGTATATTTTGAAAATAAGTAACTACATGGAGCTCCATGTTCCTCATTTACATTCACTACATAATTTCATACAATCCATCATAAAATTTAGTTCATAACTTACACAAGGTCTAAGTTTTAAACATACAATAAATTTCATGGGACTTATGCCCTTACACACCAAAATTATGCCCAAGGGCCAAATATTCTTCAAAGTCCACTTCCCCTTCTATGCTTCAAGACTTCATTAAGTCTCAAGTACTAGGAGCCTCGTCTGTAATATGTAATCCCGTATAGGATAAGCACGACGGCCTAGTATGACATAATGCTAATATAAAGAATAAAGTTAAGGCGTGGCATGTGCAAAGTGAACATTTATAAGCTATATGTCTTAAAATTCGTCAATGCAATGCAATGGCAATATGCATGACACACACATTCAACTCTATGCCAACCCATGTCTCGCTTTATGGTCCTTCCTCGTCAGCACGCGAGTACTGTCATTGGCCAAATTTTGGGTTTTTCACCACAGGGTGTCATTGGCCAAATTTTGGGTTTTTCACCACAGGATCTACACCCTCATAATGCATAGTATCGAAGTCCTCAAAACACAGCCATGTTTCCAAGGATTCAAGTATGCCAAGATGCCTTGATTTTTCTATGCAATTTCAATGAGGCATTTATCAAACATATGGGGTATACCTTAAATTATGCATTATACTTAAAACAACTATAACTTTTGAATCACAAAACTTTGCCTACATGAATCCTAGCATGTAATCCAATCAATTACACATATAAACATAGTACATATTCACAACCTTACCAAATTCTCAAAAATTACAAAATACATAAAGTACCAACACATTGAATAAATTATAACTTTCTAACTGCATGAACATAAGCTAGAATGCAATGAATTTGACATATAGTCATATTACATGTTCATCACTTCAAAAAATTCCCAAAGAATACATAGGTACATAAGGTACCAACCCTAGGTTTTCAAAGTAACTATAAGCTAGGTGGTTCTCTAATAACAAATAAGCATGTCAGTCATACAATTAACATATACAAACACTCGTAAACTTATCCCTATTCTTTACTTAGCAAAATATCATACCTAAAAGGGTTTTTCTCAACCCTAGGGAGTTTTACTAACTGTACAGCCGCACCAATTGGTGAGAATGTAGCCCTTGATGTGGGGAACAACTTCTTAGAAGGAAGCCTTGTGAAATTCCAAGGCTAGAGATGAGTTTTGGAAGCTTGAAAGTTGGAAAACCTAGGTTTTCTTCACATTTTCTCTCTATGAACGACTTGCTTCTTCTTCTCAGATCAAATTCTATGATTTTTAACACTAAAGGACTGTATTTATACTAAAGGGGCTAAGGGGTGAAAAGACCTTTTGCCCTTAATGAGTTCGAGACCCCGTTACACTACAACCCGTCCCGAAACGCCTCAATTCGATATTCTACTTTAACCAAAGTTCTTAAAATTATTTTAAATGATATTTTTTCAAAAAATTTATTTTCACCTGTTGGCAAGTATGGCCAGGTTCACTCGGGATGCCCTTTATGGTCCAATTTTCAAATTGTCTTCGAATAGGCTCAAATTCTCACAGGAAGTGTATTTTAATATTCGAAGCATATTTCCTTTCTATGGCATACTCAAAATATGTTTCTAAACATGACTTATGTCTAAATGATGAATGTGTAGTGCCCTACCGGCAAATAGAGCATGAATAGTATCCTACTGGCAAAACGAAAAATTTACCCTGATTTTTTAGTCTTTACAAGCATTCTAAAAACTTCTTCAAATTTCAAAAAACTAAATACAATTATAAATTAATTTTTAATAAAATTTATATATTTGGACACTAAAAATAGAGATCTTTGAAACAAGATCCAAATTGCATATGAGATTTTTTTAAAAACAAATTACCTTTCAAAAATAGTTAAATTTCAATGTCTACTTGTGAAATAGTGAAATTTTATTATATAACAAAAAAATAGTGAAATTTTACTATCTCCGCCTTTTTTACTTTGACAATGAAGTTTTTACTTTTGAAATATTAAAATTTTAATGTCTCTGCCTTTCTCACAATTTCCCTATCCAATGAAACAATGAAATTTTATTGTATTTGATTTTTTCATTCATTTCTTGGCAACCACAAAATGTTAAAGAAACACGATTAAGGTGTCTAAAGTTTTAGAAACAAACTTTTATTTGTTATCACATCCCAAACCCCAGCTTCTATGAGATTTAAAACATAACTGAATATGTCACTCAGAGCAGCCATACAAAATCAAATGAGTTACACTTGCTAGATATAATTGTTTAATTTTTAATAAGCGGAAGCTTAACTTGTGCAACTCATCTTGTACACTAACATATCACATCCTACTGTCAAGAAATTCTCATTTCAATCTTTCATTGATAACATTCTTATTGATATTCAAATTCTTGTCACATGTCATTCAATAACATTAGAGACTGGCTAAATATTTCATTTCTTAACATAGCTACTTCACATGCCCTTATACGAAAAACATAAATGATACTCATTAGCTACACACCCTTACCTTTAACATGTAGTTGTAAGTCTATTTAAACTTTATAGCTTCCATGAGGTTCTTTTTCATCTATTTCATCTTTGTCTCATGGCTCACTAACTTTTTTTTATCTGGCTTCCTTTTTCCTTTAGCATATCTAAAATGTGGGGAGGGGTATGAGGTTAGCTAAACTAAGCATAGTGAGTAACTCAGGTGACCCGTCATGGGCTTTCACATTTCTAAAGCACTAATAAAAAATCCATGGATATTAAGATAGAACAAATTTCAATCATCTCACCATTGAAAAAATAATAATATTCATAGAAATTACTGAAAATTCACAAAGCATGTTTAGAATTGAATTCCTTTCAAAGTAGAATTGTAAACACAGTTCAGAGCTAGTAGAGATGCATTCATGACAACATGATAATCATTTCACGTAACACATATCATGCCCATTAAAATGATTAGAACAAAAGAATCTGTGTTAACTTAGATTCTAAGTCAACAAATAACCTAGTCACATATAGTAACATAGAAGAGATCTTTGGCCTAATCATGGCCTACCGACTAAGAAAGTCCCTCAACAAGGAGACATCATTCATTTTCCAGCACTAAGCCTTGTGACAGTTACTTTAGAGGTATCGTATGATGGCATTCATAAAAGATACTAATAAAACTGAGTTTTTGTAGATTTTCAAAAAGCATATATCAAATTTGGTTTTAAAACATATTTGCTCAACATACAATAATTGAATTTAAATTCCTCACTATGCTTTACTCTTCTAACCAATTAAATTAAATTTTCTATGTTTGTTAGCAAATCTCCAATTCATCTAAAAGCCTCTTTCGACAGTCAATTGGAAACTATTCTTGTTCATTATTTTACACAAGAGTATGCAAATTAATAAAGCAAGAATGCATTAAGACCAATGATTTTAATACTACATAGGTTTATACAAGTCTTTCGATCTCTATATTTATCTATGCTGAAATATCAAGATCCATCCTATAATTCCCTCTTTCGACAGCAAATTATAAGATTAAAATTATCTAATTAGTGGCCAGTTAATTAGAAGCAATAAGCTCAGAATAAATCAGACAGACATGAAAGAGAATTACTTCAAATTAGCATAGAAAAGCAAGCAAAGTTCAAGACTAGACTACATCGTTTTCCTAGATTAAAGAAAATTAGTTCATGCTAAAAATTAAATTCAACATAAACGAATTCATCATAATTTTTTCTGAGAGGAATGAAAGAAAACGAATACTAAAAATATTCGTTGCAGCCCACAGTGCATCAGCCAAGTCGCAGCGTCAACTCAATCTGATCCAGCCTGCGCCGCTTGGTTCTCTACTTTTTCTTCCTTGCTCAGCCTTGTGCCCCACTGCCTTGGTTCCTTTCTTTCTTTATCTTTTTCCTGCACTGCTTCTAGCCGTAGCCATCCAAGTCCCAGCCGCTTCTTGCTTTCCTTTTTCCCCTAGCTGTGCAACCGTCCTCTTTTCCTTATTCAGCCAATTGTCTGCTTCTCTGTAGATTTTTTTCTTTATCTTTTTTTTTTTTTTTTCTCTCGATTCCTAAGCCGCACTCAGCAGTGCCTCCAAGCTCTCCCTTTTTTCATTGCTTTCTTCTTTTGTTACGGCGCAACTTTTGATTCTTTTTTTTTTTTTTTTCCTGTTTTGCTCTCCTCTTTCTTTCTTCAAGCCTTGCGCCGCCTTATATAGCTCCAAGAATTCTGGCCCTACACGCCTTGCACCCTAGCTTTAGCCTCCTCTTTATCCACGTCATCTTTTATTTTATTTTTTGTCTCTTTCCTTTTGTCTTTTTATTCTTCCTCTATTTCCAACGCCTCACGCCAGCCATTTTTTCTTTTCTTTTCTTTCTTTTTTTTTTTTTGAATGGCTTGCATTTTCTTGAAATCAGCAAAAGTGGCGAGGAACTCACGGCCTAATTATCAAGTTGTCCGGCTCAAATAATCATGGGCTGTTTCAATTTCTTCAAATCTGAAATACAATTTAAATGATGACAATGAAGCTTAAAATCAATCAAAAAATAAATAAAATTAGACTAAAGTTTAAAGTTAAAAGGTAATAAAATATTCTAAAGTATGCAAGTCATCATCCTCGCCCGAAGTCGTGAAATGCTATTTTTTACATTTTTGCCCCTCAAACCTTAGGAATCAACAAATTCAAAGTTTAAGTTAGTTCGGACCCCTTTAACTTGAAAACTACCCTTTTGAGTATTTTTTTTCATGCAATCACCTCACGCAACTTTATTTATGCGTATAGGTGTCGTCAGTCCTCGCTTGGAGTCGTCAAATGCTATTTTTTACATGTTTGCCCCTCAATCCTAAGAATCAACAAATTCAAAGTTTAAGTTAGTTTAGCCCCCTTTAACTTGAAAAAAACCCTTTCGGGTATTTTTTTCAAACGATCACCTCACACAATTTTATTTATGCATGTAGGTGTCGTCGGTCCTCGCCCAGAGTCGTCAAATGCTATTTTTTATATTTTTTCCCCACAAACCCTAGGAATCAACAAATTCAAAGTTTAAGTTGTGATGTAACCAACATTTCTTATATAATAAAAATTGTATTATACACATGTTTGAATTACAGATTCAAAAAGCCTCACATGTGAGCCTTGTTCCAAAAATAAAGAAACTAAGTGCCACGTGGTGGTCTTTTTTTATTCCGGATAGATTGGTCCTCCTATTGTGTAATATGTGATGGATCAACCTCAATGCCTATGGATTGGCAGCCTCTAACACATCCCCTAGCCCGCTGGTATACTCTGATCGATGCCTCCACATGTGTTACTAGAAGTGACTCTACCTGTGTAACCCCTTCCACAGGCTCCTCATCTGGGACATGACGTCCTAAATGACCATGAGAAATATGTGGTGATGGTAATAGTAACGACGAAAATCTAAATGGAGATGGCTGACGTAAAGGAATGGTTTGCAATGACGAGGTCCACATCGGAGATAACGTCGAGTGAAATGGCTGCATAGATGACATGGAGGCCGCAGTGGCATATGGTGAGGCTGGTTAGGGAGGGATAAAACCTTGTGACTGTCTCCGATGATGAGGTTGTGGCTGATTGGGCTGCGGGTCATGCTCATGTAAACATTGCTGCTCATATACTTCCTCTAAGCAAGCGGAAGACATCCCTCGTATCTGTCGTATGGTGTTTATAAGCATTAACTCTCTTAGGGATGTAACCTTTAGAGAACCTTGCTTAATGTGGAGCGAAAGCTAGAAGATATATGTCACAGTATCCTCTTGTGAGAAAGTGAAAGAAATAATACGTCAATGAATCTTCAATGCCCAAAAATTTAATAAACTAAATAAATATCAATTGAGAGCATACCAATAACTCTCTAATGCTACCCATGAGCTGAAAGCCAACTGGTGGTATATAAATAGGAGGATCGATGAGTCTACGAGTAATAATGCTATACCATCGCAAGTAGGGGTCACTCATATCCATCTCACCAGTCTCTAAGCTCCGGTGATGATGTAGTTGCGACGTTGTCTCCAAATCTCAATGTAATCCCGCTGATGGGTCTCCTAATCATACCTTTGCCTCCCACGCCTATCAGTGGAATGTAACAACCAACTAGTATCACATACGAGTGCTACTGACTGTAGTAAACCAAACTTGCGCCATACATGATTCGGAAGATGCCATTCAACCACTGAGAAGTATATGAGTGGTACCCGTGCAAGCTATATCTCACAACCTCGGAGGCAATAGTTTGGCAAATGAGCGAAGACATCTGTCGTATATGGCGCTCAAATCATCTAGACAATATAATAATAGGTAGTTAGTTTAGTTTTATGTGAATATATTAAAATAGGTTGATTCAGTAATTGCAAACATACATGTTCCTCCTTCATCTGGTCCAACTAGTCCTTGTACTGTCATAAGACATGGGAGGGGGTGATCGGTTAGGATAGTCGAACATCCTACCTATGCCAAACAAAATATTAAAATGTCAACATTATGCAATAAAAAGATATAAGCAATTATAATAGAATTATACCTACACCCTAATGGACCACCTGGTAATGTTCCTGCTGGTGGTGGTTGAGGACCAATGGCTTACCGTTGCAGTCGAATATGTACAAGCCTCTTCCATGCCCATAACTAGAGAGATTAAAACAAATGCTATGTTTATTTGAAATGTAATTGTAAATGTATTATAGACCATCTATATAAAATGTAGTAATCATACATATACTAAAAGTAGTGGACCTGAGATCTCTACTGCTTTAGTAGGCGTAGCAATATAAAGCTCATGGTATAGGCATGCCAATGTTGCACTACCCTAGCTAAGTGTGCCGGCTGTATCAAAATCCCTAAGTAATGGCAAGCAGAACAACTTCACCTTATTTTGAGACTTGTCAAGAAAAATGCACACGCTCAGCTATACCATAATGTATGTCCTACTGTAAGCACGAACCATTTTGTCTAGGGCATCAACAAATAGGGGTTATGCTAAACGTTGTGTCAAGGTAGTAAATCTCAATGTGGACCCGTCAAATGTATCTACCGGTGCGGTAAAGGCTAGTAACTCTTGGCATAGATCCTACCACTATTGAGTAATCCGAACAGTATCATGTACTGTCACGGCATCTTCATCAATAGGCAACCCCAACACGAAGGAAATGTCCTACAGTGTAATCATAGCCTCACCCACCACTAAATGAAATGTATGTGTCTCATCGTGCCAACGCTCAACTAGTGCACTAATGAGATGCCAATCGATATACACGAATCCTAATTTGTATACTCTATAAAAATCTGCCCTAATCAAGTATCCGAGCACTCTATCGTCTAAATCTCTAACAAGTCGGCACAATGTAGCCTCATTATGCCAACAACAAAATTTTTCATACTCACGGCCATCCTAGATAGCCATGGTGTAGCATTGATCGATCAATGGGCCTAGGGTCAGGCAATGATCTCCATGGGTCCATAACTATAATGAGAAAACATTAGTGAATATGACAATACTTGGCTATCAATACATATCCATCATTTCATTTTATTAATAATTGACATAATAGTTAAAAAGACTTTTCATTACACATAATTAGAAAAGTACAACATGCAGCATAATGACTTTTTGTTTACGGTCAGAGAAGATGGAAAATATTTTTGAAAGTCTTCATCATTACTATCGTCAATGTAGTCTGATAGTTCAAGGTCTGAACACCATTAGTTCGTCATCGATAATATCTATTATAGCCTTTCTTGGATGAAAGTGCTCATTTTTTGCATGTTCCATTTTATAAAATCGATCCAAGCAATGTTGCATTTGGTCATTCTCTCTTTTTAGCCTATTTATTACTTCGATTGAATCATGTGTTTTGTTTGCACAGATATCAGCTAAGCAGTGCTTTTGGTACTCGTAGTCCATGCCAACGATAATATACCTCCAACTCGCATCTTTTCTCAAACAATCTTGGCCACTTCAGACCATCGTCTTTGGTATGACCAACAGTTGGTGGTGCGTCATACACTTGTCCGATTATGATGTGGCCAACCTTGTTGAAGCTATTAGATACATTAATTGGCTTGTTGACAAACTCACGTCATTTTTTGTACCACTTTTGACCTAATAGATCTTCGTATGCTCCCATTAATGGCTTCCTCTGATTTGAGGAAGTCTTGTTGTGACTCTCTTCTTTTTTTTAGGAACTCCCTCTGTGTTTGGAGGAGCTCCCCTCAAATTCAGCGGATGCTAATCCAGCCATAATATTGTATTTCTGCTTCTTCCTTGACATTCTATGTAATGTAATGGAGTTAAACTTGGTGTTAATTCGTTAGTTGCAATACAACTTTATATATAGGCTAGAATTAGTAATAGCATAAAGCTGAAAAGAAAAATGCCTATATTGAATCAGTAATAGTACAATCACAAACACGAGAAGTAAAGTCATTGCATTAGTTTGTTAAAAATAGCATAAAGCCGAAAACACAAGACAAATCACTGTATTGATTTAGTAACAGCATAAGAACGAAAAGATAAGAGACTCTATTGAATCAACATGAAGGTCCAGGGGCTTGGTCTTGTTGGTTAGTATTTGGACATTGGCGATGGTCATGGCCCATTTACCTGCATATGTGGCATTTATTTTGTGCCCGACCTTCCGTGAGGTTCATCTCATTCCTAAGTCATGATGATGACCTAGGACGACCCTTCGTTCGAAAAAGTGATGGATTATGGCATACAGTTGGACCAGATGGCGTGTCTCAATAATCCTCGTGATGGGGCAGATAAAATTGGGGTGTCCACGTCTTCTCGCAGGCTTGAATACTGTAAGAATCGTCAATGTACCCGTCATAAGCTATCCTCAAATCTGCCAGCATAGCCAATGCATGGGAACATAGAATTCTGTAAGTACTCCACTTCCTACAACTGAATGTATTGTCATTAAGATTGACAACTTGAGCATTACCCTTCATTGTCAACACCCGCATAATCCCAAGGTTAGAGTTAAATGGTGTTAACTTGTGGGCACCAACCGTGGCCTTATTTCAAGCAATCATCTCAAATGCACAAGGAGTATATGTATAGTTGTTACGTATACCCTTCGCAGCCAATTCTCGCCTAGTATTATAGTAGTGGACAACATAGTAAAATATATACTCCACACATGCAATGATTGGAAAATTTCTTGCTCCCCTCAGGACACCATTGAATACTTCTAATATATTGGTCGTTTGCATACCATAGCGACAACCCCCATCATGAGCAATGGTCCACATTTTTTCTGGAATTCGCTTTAACCATTCAGTTGCTCTTTTATTAAGAATTTCAATTTCCTCCACCACTTTATTAAATATACGTATTTGATGAGTGCTTCCAGCAATCCACATAAGTCTTTTTAAGTATGCATTCTTAAATACATGCCGTAAGTTGTAGTGATGGCATGCATTTGGCGGCTACCATAAAGAATTACTTTCACGCACAGTTGCTAGTATGCCATTATATCGATTCGAAATCAAACAAATCCCTGTCTGTCTCAAATCACATAAATCTTGAGATAGTGCAAGAACCAACTCCAAGTATCATAACTCTCCTCTTCAATGACCGCAAATGCAAGAGGGAAAATCTTATTGTTTCCATCAATTTCCATTGCGATTAATAGTTTCCCTTTGTACCTCCCGTACAAGAATGTGGAACCTATACTCACCACGGGGTGACAATGTGTAAGCCCTTTAATCGAGGGCTTAAATGCCCAAAATACCTTGTCAAATATAACCTCATCTCTGTTGTTAGTAAGGATATATTGCCACCTTACTATTGTTCCGACATTGTACTATTAAAGTGCACCCAAAAATTTAGGCAATAACTTGTACGATAACTCCTAGTCACCAAATATCATGGCAACGGCTTTCTGCTTCACATCCAAGCCTTCTTATAGAAAATGATAACTGGTTAAAGAGTGCATATTTATTTTGTTAATCCTAGATATTCTGGCACTTTTATTATTTTAATTTCTCCAATCTATATGCATTTGCTAGTTAATTCTTGTATTGTCTTTTTGCATAGAAAGCTCGTCAAAGTTGATGATTTCGTGGTGGATTTGGAGCAAAAGGAAAATATTGGGCTTTGAAGTGCTAAAAGAAGTGGAAAACAAGTGATTTTGGGTTAGAAGAGAGGCTTGATCCATATATAGGTGGACCAGGGTCCATTTTAGCATTATAGGCTCTATTTTAGAACACTTTAGACTCCCTTTTTGGGCCCCTAATGTCTAATGACGAGATTTTACTTTATTTTCCTGATTTTCTTATTTTGTGGAGGTAATCTTGGAAAGAGGGGATATTATTGTGAGCTAGGGTTTTGGAAAAGGAAAAAGGCCATTTTTGGGGATCTTGACGAGGAGAGGAAGGAAGGAGACGACTTTAAAGAAGAAGATGAAGAACTCCATGGCTATGGTGGTCTCCTCTTCCACTATCATGGGCTAAGTCTCTCTTATTCCTAGGGTTTAGATGAAACCCTAGTCAAGTAATATTGCTTCTTTGTATTTTATTTTTAGGTTAATTAGTTTTGGATGCTTGATTGTATAACGTTGGGATTTTATTAAGGCAATGATCGTATTATTCAGTTTCACATAATCAATTTCTGTGATTTTGTTTATGTGGTTATACAATAGTAATATGTGTACATACATCAAAACCGTAGGACGAGTCATAACTCATGGAAAACAAATTGTGATTATGACCTTAGAATTAGCATAGACAATTTGTGTTGACCAAAGATGATTCGTGCTTAGGATTTTGGTGCGTGGTTACTTGATGATTGTATTGAGGCTTGTAGCCAAAATACATCTTTTACATCCAAATTTAATGGCCCAAGAATTAATACAATTGAAGCTAGTTACAAGATTAGTGGTGGATTCAACATGCTAGGAATCCTCTTTTAATTCGATTCATTGTTAATTCAGTTCAATATTTGTTTTAATTATAATTCTCATTTAATTTTAGAAAGAAAATCAACAACAATCAATCTTTGTTAATTTGAATTAAAATTAATCTCAACTTTGATTTTTAAACAATTAACAGTCTCTGTGGGTTCGACCCTTACTTCTCTACTATACTAGTAGTTTAGTTTGGTAATTTGATTGATTTCCACGACAGATCAGAAGATCATGTAGTTGAATTTTTCTTGCACAAAGTCTAGGACAACAAAAATTATGAATGATGGATTAGCTTTTGTAAGACCCTTGATGTTTGTGCCAATTAAGGTTGACATCAACTGTTGATGATCTCGGTTTAGCACTAGGTATAAACAAGTGTGGGGCTCAAACAACCTATGTTTCTGTCTTCTACACGCATGAACCCTCCACTAAGAGCCACACTCGTCACGCATCTGACAGTGAAGAGACCAAACTTTTGAACTTGTCTCCACCACCTCATACTATTGATGTGTCCTAATAGAGTACAATTGCATGGTGGTTCTTATATGATCTTTTTTTGCAAACACGAGACCCTTAGACAACTCCTCCCTCATTGGATCCCATGGTTTGCCATAAGCCAAAGAACAGTTGTCCAAGGTCTCATTCAGTACATCGATGCTTGTGAACAATTTGGACATCGGCTTGTGCATCCTGGGTGTCCCCAGGCATTCTACCACTAGCCTCGCCCATTTCTGCCTCTTCATCATCTTTATCCTCCTCACCCAAGTCATCCATCATCCTTAATTCCTCCTCTTCGACTTGTTCATCGTCCGTATTATGCGGAGTCAGGTTTATAGTAACCGTTCTGTCTTACCATCGATGATCTTCTGTCAAAGCCAACTCTTAAGCAAAAGGCTTAGTTGTGGACCCTGGGAAGTCAGGCTTATTAATGGGTGACTCTTGAACATTCTGGCTAATGAGGCCCATTGTGGAGTGTGTATAGTGGGGTTGAAAATCCCTGAATTCTGTACTGGTTGGGCGAGGGTGTTGGTCGATAGTCTTGTATTGTTGATATGGGGATCTCAAGTGATCAGCTCTCATACTCTTATGTGAGTAGTGTAGTGTATGGACCGAGAGCATAACTTGTACCCCAGCCTCCTAAGAATATCCTCCGTCTCCACATACAAGTCAATGTTGTTTATTTCAAAATTCTCCAGCACAACAAGGATCATTGACTCAACACCTTCGTCATCAATGATTTCCAATGGTATATATCTTATCATCTAAATTCCTAGTGTCGACGGTAATCTACAAGTCATCTTCACCCAACATAGATTTCTATCTAACTGCATCACACGATAAATCTTGTCCAAAAGTTGACTGTAGGTACTTTCGAGCTTCAATCGAATGCAGCTTCGGTGAGTGGGTAAATCGTAAGAAAACCCTTCATTCCCGTAACACATATTGCCCCCTGAGTATAATCATTACGCATGCTCTTCTTTCTGCCATTTACAACCTTCAATCCAAGTTCATATGAGTGGGCTGTCAAACTAGGAAGCTATTAACATATTTTATAACAAATCTATTTCGTTGAATGGCACATAAGTGAGCATACAAGGGAGCACAAGCCTCAAATATCTATTTTATTTAGAGATTATGTTATAATTTATAAAACTTTTTATTAATGATTAAAAAAAATTATATGTTCAAACTGGCAATAAATTGAAAAATCTTAAAAATTATATTATTTATAATAATTAAAACAATAAACCGTAGATATATTCCCTTATCATATATTCAATCAATGGATATTACCCTAGGATAACTATAGGCAAAGATTTTATCTTAAAAAACATAAACTAAATTAAAAAATTTAGTTGATTGGAAAAAGAAAATGAACTTATTAAAAAAAGTAACTACAGAAATATTCAAAGAGGATTATGCATGAAGGATTATAAACCTTTGCACATAAGTTTTCAAACTATTCTATTGTATAGATAATCTCAAATATGCTTCATGTTAATTTGAAACTACTCTATTGTATAAGAATGCAAGAACAAACAGTTTTATAATACTGCTGGAACCTACTAATTTTACTTGGTAAAATCAGTGTCTTTTAGTACATTAGGCTGGATGGGAGCAATCCATCCTTTGTTGGGTCAATTACTTATATGACAGGCTATGGCAATGGTGTGTTATGAATGTAGTTATCAATAAAGGAAATTGAATGTAGTGAAATCCTTCTTATAAAAAAATGAATGCAGTGAGATCCTACTTACCAAAATATTTAAATAAGAATGGTGGCATCTACAAAGCTCTATTTAAAAGTTTCATTGCAATTCTTATTTTTATGACTCAAAGCTTGATCTGTGGGATGGAGATTGTATTTTTCAATTTTAATTTTAATTAAGAGTCTTGATGGAGAGAGAGAGAGAGAGAGAGAGAGAGAGAGAGAGAGAGAGAGAGAGAACAGAGTCCTAATCCTTAATGGGGAGACATGCAAACATTTGAATTCAAATGAAGAAATAAGGGAAAAAAAAAATTTAGATATCTCAACTGGTCGAATTTGAAGCAAATGTCTCTTTTTGATGAATGCCCGAAAGAACCACTTCAAGTAATGAATATTATTCAGATTTTGAAACGAAAGCACTCATTTTTTTTATTTTTTTTTTATCATTTTATCAAAATCTCAAATATTTCAAAAAAAGATCACTAGCTAATTTCTATAAGATTCCCAGTTATGATTTGAGGCATATTCTTGATAGGAAAAGAAAATTAAGGTTTCAAAAAAGAAAATAAAAAAAAAAAGCCAAAACCTTAAGAAAACAAAAATTTCTTCTAAATTTTGCATAAGAAAACAAATTGTACATGTAAATTTAGCTCTCCCAAAAATTCTAGTCCCGACCAAAAAAAGCTTTCTGGCCACCTTGAATTAGACTCTAATGTATAAAAGCTAAAATATTATAGTTAAGAGTGTCAATTATTGACATGATTTGAAGTTAACAGGTTTGAATTGAACATAAATGAGTTTAAGTAATAAATGAGTTGACACATATAACACAATTAATAAATGTCATAGTTAGGTTTTACTAGTGTCAACCCGTTTAATACGACTAAACACGTTTAATTATAAAAAAATAACACGAGTTAAAGTAATTCATCTCACCTCAAAAGTTTATCAAGGTTTAAAAATTTTTTACTTATAAAAGAGGTTTTTATTTTGATTTTCTCTGTCCAAAGTTTACTAAACTTGAAATTTTTCTATACATATATAAAAATAGGTTACTTTTTTTATTTAAAAAATAAAAATAAACAAGGTTAAATATGTTGACACGTGTAACATGTTTAAAAAATGGGCTAGGTTTGAGTTTTAGAAATTAATACGATTAGTTAATAATGTCGAATTATAATTAACACATATTGTATATTTTGACAAGACCTAAACACGATAAAATAGCACGAATTGACATTCATAATTGCGCTATCTGAACATTGACATTATCCTTTTATTTTATTTTATTTTATTTCTAAAAAGAGACTCATCATTTTTTATTTTTTTTGTATAATGTTATTTTAAACATACTTCCGCGGAAAGTATAAGGGAATTATTATAAAGCATATGTGCTATCTTTGAGTCTGATAAAATTAATCTAGTCTCCAAGTAATAGAAAATAATTGGAAAACTTCATGGATTTGTTATTAATAGCAATCAAAAGATAATAATAATATCCATCCTGATGCCAAACTGCTGAATTAACCGTTACGCCCTCTTGAAATATAGAAACCTCTTCGTCTTCTCCCCTTGTGTCTGGAACAAAATAACAATCTCTCTCTGTTTCTGTTTCCTTTTGTGTGTGGTGGGTGGCAATGATTGAGCAAAGCAGCCGATTCTTCAAATCAGCAATAGTACTTGTACTGATGGTTACACTGTTGGATCGCTCATTTGGTGTGCAATACATGGTAGGCGACTCTGTTTGGTCCATCCCACCAATCCCAGACTTCTACGCTAACTGGTCTTCCTCTCTTTCATTCCAAATCGGCGACACTCTCTGTACGTATATCAAATCTCTTCTTCCCCCACTTGAATATATTGTTGAAAAGGATTTCATCATCTTTGACATGAAACATTACCTTTTTTTGTCATGCATGCAGTTTTCGACTTTGACTCTGAGCTTCACAATGTGATGCAAGTGTCCAGACGAGAGTTCGATACTTGCACTGCAAGTCATCCCTACAAGGCCTTCACGGTTGGTCCGGTGATCGTTCCATTGATAGAGCAAGGTGTCTTTTATTTTATATGCAGTGTCTCAAAGTACTGTGCCCTAGGCCAAAAGCTTGCCGTAACCGTCCATCAACGCTCCCCCAATTCTGCTCCAACTTCTTTACCATCTCCTTCTTCAGTCCCCATTTCACAGTCTTCGGTACTTCCGGATCATAGATCTCCACCATCTGGGGATGATCATGCTAACGCAGCACAGTCACCGGCTGCCAATGCTTATTCTTCTCAGGCGTCGGTGTCAGCAGTGCGGAGTGTTGGTGTATGTTACAATGAAGTCCTTTCTGGATGGGCTGCTACTACATTGTGTTTGGTTATATGTTTATTCTATGGATGGTGTTTATAGAGCACAGTAAAAAAATCGGGATTGGAAATTGTTTGCTATTTAGATTTTTTTCAATGGAGTCTTATGTTGAGAAAATTGAGAAGAGGAACTCTCATTTCATAATTAATCTTAAATTACTACAAAATTTTGGGAAAGAAATAATTTTTTGCACCATGGAGGATATTCAGGAATCAGGCAGAATTTATTGAAATATATGGGATAAATTCAATTCGGGATTTTGTATGTAGTATGATGAAATATTAGAGTAAATTTTGATAACTTTGTTACTACATTGTAGAGGAACAATGGGTTTGTGTTGGGGCATGAAAATGTAGTAGCAGTGACTCAAATTTGATCATATATATCCAACCCAAGCTCATGTTTTCTGAATTGAGTTGTTGGAACTTGAAATGTCAAATTTTATAGACTGAAAACCATGTGTCACAAGATCTTTATGGAGTCTGAAATGTGGGACAAATTTATTGGGCTTGTTCTTCTTCCAATAGAGCATTGGAATATGGGAGGGAATATTGTAGAGGATTTTTTGTAAGGAGGTTTTGAAAGTGATTTTGAACCCTTGAGGAAGGGTATGTGAAATCTAAGTCCTTGTGATATTGAAATGCACCACTATGGGAACTTTGAACCATGAGTTGATGCAACTAGCTGACATGCGCTGCAAAAATGGATAAAACAATTTCATTTTCCCTCATGTGCTGTTACTTTGAATGGTTGAGTTTGGCTAACTAGCCGACGAGGTTTTTGAGTGTTTGACATAACCAGCTGTGATTAGATATGGGAGTACTGTAAAGGACTTCAATCTTCATGTTGAACATCATAAAATTCATGTTGAGGAAACATTTATCATATTTTCTTATGGTTTTTTGCCTTAGAATTGAAAATTTGCATATTGATGTTGAAATTTGGGGCTTCAAATATGATTTAGACGGACTTGAGAATATTGCAGAAACTTTGCTATATTCGAACAAGGTTTCAAGGCATGTATTAAGACACCATCTTAAATACTGTATTTTCCCCCACTAATCCAAGTGTGGTGTGCAAATGGGATCTCCGTGAATTAGTATTTAGAATGCAATGAAGCTTTGGAACTCTGCCTACAACTTCTACTATTGAAGGTAGACTTTGACTTACCACCAATATATATGTAAAAGCCAAGTTTGCTCTTTTACTGTAGATTAACATAATACAAACAATAGTATTTGTAACAAAATTGAAGTAACAAATACAGTAGTATGAAAACAAGAAAGGAGAAGAAGAAGTCTGAATTTTCTGTAAAATTCATAGATATGTCTCTATGAATATACTCCTCTTCATTTGAATTCTCTTATTGTAGATTAACATAATACAAACAATAGTATTTGTAATAAAATTAAAGTAACAAATACAGTAGTATGAAAACCAGAAAGGAGAAGAAGTCTGAATTTTCTGTAAAATTCATAGATATTTCTCTATGAATATACTCCTTTTCATTTGAATTCGAATATATATAATTTAAACTCATATTTGTTCGTTTAAATCAAATGTTTGTTCAATTGAATCAAACCTATTCATTTTTCTGATGATTGTTCATTGTGGATGCACTAATTCTGCCCAACTCGTTTAAATGTTCCCTTATTTCAGTCGAACGAGATCAAACAAAGACCTTCTAGAATTCTCGTTCAAACAACCTCACTAGAATGTGTTTGACTTATTTAATTAATTGGGTATCCAATCAATGTAATGGGTCATAAAAGGTTGTTTATATAATTGTAGATATCTCATTTTGTGACCCATGATTAAGTGGTAGCAATTCGATAATTATATCAAGAAATCTACTTCTAGTAAGACTCCTCCTAACAAAGTCCTGGTCCAGTAGGATTCTTCCTGATAGAGTCTCACTTCTATTAGGACTCCTCTTGACAAAGTCTTATTCCCATTAGAACGCCTCCTAACAGAGTCCTACTCCCGCTAGAACTCTCCTGCCAGAGTCCCAATTCCATTAGGACTCCTCCTGATAGAGTCATATTCTCGCTAAGACTCTCCTACCAAAGTCTCAGTCTAAGTACGATTCTTCCCGATAGAGTCCCACCCTCGTTAGAACTCTCTTATCAGAGTCCAGCCCAAGAAGGACTCTTCCCAAGAGAGTCCCACTCCATTTAGGACTCTCCTTACAGAGTCTTAGTCCAAGTAGGACTCTTCTCGATAGAGTCTCACTCCCTTTAGGACTCTAGTGATAGAGTCTCAGTCTAAATAGGACTCTTTCCGATAGAGTCCCACTCCCATTAGGACTTTCCTACTAGAGTCCTAATCCAAGTAGGACTCCTCCTATTAGCGTCCTACACCTAAAGGGACTCTTCTTGTCAGAATCCTACCTTGGTTAGGGCTCTTCTAACTATCGGAGGGCATTTCGATAATTTTAGCACATTTTTGCCCACGAAGGGCATTTTCGTAATTTTGGAACACTGCCCACCCTTAATAGGGCTTCCTAGTCACTTGAGGGGTATTTTCGTAATTTTTATATCATTTTACTCATATGGGGGTATTTTGGTAATTTTAGTCCTTTGGTGATGAATTAAGGGTAATTTAGTCATTTCACATGTCTTGTAACAATCTAGAGATTCTCTACCGAATTTGGGGCAATTTGGTAATCTTGAGTAATAGTAGTCTATTTAGGCTTAATTAGGACTTTCCGCTTTTAGAGTTTCCAAAAATCTAGTTGCTTGATATTTCCTTAAATGGAGATACATTGAACCTAGACATTTTCATTTTAGAATTTATCTTCTAATTAAATTCTATTTCTCTTTTATCTCATTGGCTCTTGCATGTAGATACTAATTCTATTGGTTCGTGCATTGTCATAATTATTTATTAATTCATTTAGTTAGGATAATCATTCTTATTTAATTTTTTATTTATTTAATTAAATAATTATCACTCAAGACATGATCCTAACCCTCCATTTTAGGGTTTCATCTTAGACCCTTGGATCAAATATCTATATTTCCCTATAAATAGAGCCTCCAGGCCATCAGTTTTAGGGACACACGGGTGGACGAACGCAGGACGATTTCTATAGCCTTACATTGTTAGTTTAATTCTAGAGTTCTCTTTACAAAAACTCCCCCTCTCCCGAGGCCGAAGCCTTGCCGAAGTGACAACCTCCCTTCGCAAAGCAAGCCGAAGCAACACGTTCTAAACCGAAGAACAAGCCGGAGATCTACCCAATTAAAGTCTCTTTCATAGCCGAAGTGTTGCCCGACTACCACGACTGAATAAGGTACGCCCTCAAACCCTTAATAATTTCTTTTTCTTTAGATCCGACTTATCTCATCTCTTTTATCACTCTTGATAAAAGAGGGTAAACTGGAGAACTAAGTCACTCTAATTCCGTTTTTTGAACAGATACGCAAGAAGCCTTTGGGCACAAGTCAGATTTATCTTCTGTCTTTTTTGTTTTGTTTTATTTCTTTACACTAGATCTTGTGTTATTTATCTCTTCCTAACTCACATCTCTCTTTTCAGTTTTTTCTCATGACAAAATAGTCTTGTAAGTAAATATTCAAGGCTGATCCGTTCAGATCGGACGGGGTGGGTGCCTAACACCTTCCCACTTTGTACTTTAGCCCCCGAGTTTGTTTCTCTGGTGTTTCTATTTCTCAATGCTTTATCTTTATTTTTATCTATGTTAAGGGATCCTTTAGTATATATTTAGGATTAAAGTGATGTAATTTTCATTCCATTGCTTTCAATTTTCTTCATATGTATTGCTCAATCTGTAACGGGTTTGCTTGTTTCTTGCCCAAAAACAAGTTAGCGGCTCCTTAATTTCTCTATCTCCCATAAGAGGCATTCCTTCCCACCTTTGGGGAAGGAGACAGCCGGGATCGCTCTAAATCCATGAAAAGGGATGACACGTGTTTTCCCTTTTCTCCGGTGCTAGCACTCACAGTGGCAACTCTATTGGGGACTAAAGAGGGCTAAACTTGGTGAAGTATTCACTTCAAGGCTATTTTGTTTACTTGCTTTACATTCATCTATTTTTATGTTTTATGATGGATGTATGGATGGATAAATAAAAAAATGACTAAAATCTGAATGCCTTGCACACACATCACTTTCATATATCGCATTTGCACTACATACCCTCTAAACCTTAGACAGTTAGTAACCCTTGCCATATATGCTCACTCAGCTTGACGGGTGTCGCAGTGAAAGCCCTCCACTCCTTGATCAAATTATCGCTTGACTGGGGACACTACATTCTAGTGGCCTTGGATGGTATGTAAAAAGGCAATACAGTACCGCTTGACCACGGTCATTACAATCTAATGGTTGTGGGAGGTATATGGCACGTCTTGTCAGAAGGGGAACCTTAAACCTTTACCCGATCGAAGTGTCATACATATAATCTACCCTAGATTCATGATTCAAGACTTTTAATCCAGTTTTGGTTAGACACACACCAACTTTTTCGCCTAATTTCACAAAGTTAGAAAAATTCAGAAAGTCAAAAAAAATACCCCTCTCTATTGGCCGATCGGCACACAGAGAGCTACCCTCCTGCTCTATAAAATGTTTCTTGTTTTCTAAATTTTTTTCGAAAAACTCTAATTTTTTTCCTGAAAAACCAATTTTGCAAGCTGCAATGGGACTATAAATGAGACTTTCT